>JAWQFJ010022200.1:0-15540 GCA_034096865.1 Theodoxus fluviatilis
ATAGACAATAAAGCAAACAAAAAATCAAATGAAGACACTGAGGGTGCAATAACGTTGACAATAGTTTAATCAAGAAAAATAAAGTCAAAAGAAATCCCAACCCCAAAAGATGGCCTTCAAAAATGATCCCCAATACAATGACAACAACAACAATCCACTCTCCCTCCTCTTCTTCGCACAACCTCACGCTAGTGGAGGTACACGTCTCATGCAGGCGTGGCCTTACTCCGGCTTCTTGGAAACGCGTCGGGTGCCGACCAATCACAACGCGCTATCGCTACTGGGCGGGCACCGACACATGTAAGTACGATTAATGACAGGCACCTCGCCTTTCCGACTTTCTGCCCTTACAGCAGTATAACTTTAACCTCCACTCACTCGTGCCTCCACCAGAGCAAAGCAACTCGACAGTTAGTACAACATCCTCTCACAACCACTTAGTAATGGCGACTTCACCCTCGAAGTCCCAAGGTGGCTCCCGCGGCACACCTTCGCACAGTCAAATCGTCTCTAGACAAAATATATGGCAGCATCCTTAGACCCCCTTCTGTACGATTACTCTCTCATTAATCTGGTTCGAGAAATACTACACGGCCTTCAGCCAAAGTTACCGTTCGAGTTCTTAGACCAGCCCGTGGATACGAAATAATAAAGGAAAACGCTCTTACCCTGATTCATCTACAGAATCCTTACAAACACACATAAATTCCGTACTGCTCTGAGTAACACACACACACTATCTCTCGTAGATAGGCCTTGCACGAACATCCATGTTCACGCGCGTCTGCTTTGGTCTGCGGTTCTCACTCCTGACGGCCATGAGGACGAGGTCTCCACCACTCCTCTCCCGTGTCTTCCTAGACACATTCGACTCTGGCTTCCTCCCAGGACGGTTCTTGGGATAAGTCGCATCCGTGAGAGACGATGACCTCAGTGTAGACCTGATGCTCCCGCTCCACAGCGTAGATGCACTAATGACTCGAAGACCCGCAGCACACGGCTGCCATGACGATGGCACGGTCGAAGTGAAAGACAGGTATGACAACCTGACAGCCAGTGTCAACCATGACTGGACATAGACTGCAGTACACTGACTGCAACTATTCAATTCACTCCTGGAACTGCTATCGGCTCAAACTCCGTTTGGCCATGTGTGGCGCACTCCTTGTGGCCTGACACCCGTCTGAATAACGCACCTGCAGTGCGACTATTTGTCCCACTACGAGTGGGTGGGTGAGTGGGTGAGTAAGTAGCCTCAAATCGCAGGCCGTGAAAACCCATACAGACAGTCGTGCTACGGGGGCAAACACATTCCCCAAACGTACTCACAGTAGCCCATGGTCGCTCGCGCGCCCCATGTCCACCAGCTTCCTCAAAACGCTAAACGACGTCCGACCCGCTCAACAGCAAGTAATGGATATTTTTATCTTCTCTTTGTCGTGTACCACGTAAATCGTTTGGTACCCTGGAGTTAGGGTTAGGGTTAGGGTTAGGGTTAGGGTTAGGGTAGAAAATGTACGAATCGACTAAATGAGGTACACAACGACCAGGGTACGAAACGTCCAGGGTACGAAATGTCCAGGGTACGAAACGTCCTGTATTCGCTTGGTTGTAGGGGATGCGCGTACGGGTTCGAATCCGCACAGAAGCTTTTTTTGGTTAATGTATGTATGGTATTCGAGAGAGAGAGAGAGAGAGAGAGAGAGAGAGAGAGAGAGAGAGAGAGAGAGAGAGAGAGAGAGAGAGAGAGAGAGAGAGAGAGAGAGAGCGAGCCACCCCACCCGTTGTTGTACACGTGAGAGGTTGCGGTTTCGAACCTTACTTTTTCCCCCCTCTTTTCTCGAGAGGTTGATCGTTCGAACCCGATCTTTTTGTTGTTGTTGTTGTTTTAATGCCAATACCTGGAGGTTTAGCGCCAGCGGTTTTTATTGAGGCGCTTGAACCATTTCATCTTCCCGAAGAACATTCTAAGCCGGACCTTACTCTCTTGACATTATTGACATGGCAAAAAGAAAAGTCGGTTCAAATATCATTTTCTGAAATGCAAGTCTGCAAAGAGAAATAGGGCGAAACCGATTTTGCAAATTATCATCATCATCACCATCATTCTCGTCGTCATCATCGTCGTCGTCGTCATCATCAACATTGCGCAACATTATACTGTATGACTACCTTAGACCAGTCGAATCTTAACTTGCCGTCACTCAAAATGAGACCGCGCCATCTCCCTTGCTCATCGCTGTTCTCCTCTCATCTCCCCCTCCCCTCCCCGTCTCCTCCTCCCCTCCCCGTCTCCTCCTCCCCTCTCCGCCTCCTCCTCCCCTCCCCCATCTCCCCTCCCCTCCCCCGTCTCCCCCTCCCATACCCCGTCTCCCCCTCTCCTCCTCTCGTCTCCCCCTCCCCTCCCCGTCTCCTCCTTCCCTCCCCGCCTCCTCCTCCCCTCCCCCATCTCCCCTCCCCTCCCCCGTCTCCCCCTCCCCTCCCCCGTCTCCCCCTCCCCTCCTCTGTATTCCCCTACCCCTCCTCCGTATTCCCCTACCTTTGCAGATCGGCCCGTGACAGGGGGATAATCTGTGCCAAGACTGGGATGAAAGGCTTGGAGAGGCAGGAAGGCAGGCAAAGCCAGCGATAACCCAAATCTTGCCCCGTTTGTTCCCTTGTTTAGGGCAGACAGCGTACTGGCCTCGCTGTCTAATGAGCCCCGCTGACCCCACCCTCCCACCCCCACCCCCCGGTAAACAGGCTGTCTTGAGTTCACTGGCACACGCAGTCCCGTCCAGCGGGCCACCTACTCTATGACTGCAGCGTGCCCTCCTCCTCCTCTGTGACTGCAGCGTGCCCTCCTTCTCCTCTGTGACTGCAGCGTGCCCTCCTCCTCCTCTGTGACTGCAGCGTGCCCTCCTCCTCCTCTGTGACTGCAGCGTGCCCTCCTCCTACTCTGTGACTGCAGCGTGCCCTCCTCCTCCTCTGTGACTGCAGCGTGCCCTCCTCCTCCTCTGTGGCTGCAGCGTGCCCTCCTCCTCCTCTGTGACTGCAGCGTGCCCTCCTCCTACTCTGTGACTGCAGCGTGCCCTCCTCCTCTGTGCCTGCAGCGTGCCCTCCTCCTCCTCTGTGACTGCAGCGTGCCCTCCTCCTCCTCTGTGACTGCAGCGTGCCCTCCTCCTACTCTGTGACTGCAGCGTGCCCTCCTCCTCTGTGCCTGCAGCGTGCCCTCCTCCTCCTCTGTGACTGCAGCGTGCCCTCCTCCTCCTCTGTGACTGCAGCGTGCCCTCCTCCTCCGTGACAGCAGCGTGCCCTCCTCCTCTGTGACTGCAGCGTGCCCTCCTCCTCCTCTGTGACTGCAGCGTGCCCTCCTCCTCTCTGAGACTGCAGCGTGCACACCTCCTCCTCTGTGACTGCAGCGTGGCCTCCTCTCTCTGTGACTGCAGCGTGCCCTCCTACTCCGTGACAGCAGCGTGCCCTCCTCCTACTCTGTGCCTGCAGCGTGCCCTCCTCCTCCTCTGTGACTGCAGCGTGCCCTCCTCCTCCTCTGTGACTGCAGCGTGCCCTCCTCCTCCTCTGTGACTGCAGCGTGCCCTCCTCCTCCTCTGTGACTGCAGCGTGCCCTCCTCCTCCTCTGTGACTGCAGCGTGCCCTCCTCCTCCTCTGTGACTGCAGCGTGCCCTCCTCCTCCTCTGTGACTGCAGCGTGCCCTCCTCCTCCTGTGCCTGCAGCGTGCCCTCCTCCTCTGTGACTGCAGCGTGCCCTCCTCCTCCTCTGTGACTGCAGCGTGCCCTCCTCCTCCTCTGTGACTGCAGCGTGCCCTCCTCCTCCTCTGTGACTGCAGCGTGCCCTCCTCCTCCTCTGTGACTGCAGCGTGCCCTCCTCCTCTGTGACTGCAGCGTGCCCTCCTCCTCTGTGACTGCAGCGTGCCCTCCTCCTCTGTGACTGCAGCGTGCCCTCCTCCTCTCTGTGACTGCAGCGTGCCCTCCTCCTCCTCTGTGACTGCAGCGTGCCCTCCTCCTCCTCTGTGACTGCAGCGTGCCCTCCTCCTCCTCTGTGACTGCAGCGTGCCCTCCTCCTCTGTGACTGCAGCGTGCCCTCCCCCTCTGTGACTGCAGCGTGCCCTCCTCCTCCTCTGTGACTGCAGCGTGCCCTCCTCCTCCTCTGTGACTGCAGCGTGCCCTCCTCCTCTGTGACTGCAGCGTGCCCTCCTCCTCTGTGACTGCAGCGTGCCCTCCTCCTCCTCTGTGACTGCAGCGTGCCCTCCTCCTCCTCTGTGACTGCAGCGTGCCCTCCTCCTCCTCTGTGACTGCAGCGTGCCCTCCTCCTCCTCTGTGACTGCAGCGTGCCCTCCTCCTCCTCTGTGACTGCAGCGTGCCCTCCTCCTCCTCTGTGACTGCAGCGTGCCCTCCTCCTCCTCTGTGACTGCAGCGTGCCCTCCTCCTCCTCTGTGACTGCAGCGTGCCCTCCTCCTCCTCTGTGACTGCAGCGTGCCCTCCTCCTCCTCTGTGACTGCAGCGTGCCCTCCTCCTCCTCTGTGACTGCAGCGTGCCCTCCTCCTCCTCTGTGACTGCAGCGTGCCCTCCTCCTCCTCTGTGACTGCAGCGTGCCCTCCTCCTCCTCTGTGACTGCAGCGTGCCCTCCTCCTCCTCTGTGACTGCAGCGTGCCCTCCTCCTCTGTGACTGCAGCGTGCCCTCCTCCTCCTCTGTGACTGCAGCGTGCCCTCCTCCTCCTCTGTGACTGCAGCGTGCCCTCCTCCTCCTCTGTGACTGCAGCGTGCCCTCCTCCTCCTCTGTGACTGCAGCGTGCCCTCCTCCTCCTCTGTGACTGCAGCGTGCCCTCCTCCTCCTCTGTGACTGCAGCGTGCCCTCCTCCTCTGTGACTGCAGCGTGCCCTCCTCCTCTGTGACTGCAGCGTGCCCTCCTCCTCCTCTGTGACTGCAGCGTGCCCTCCTCCTCCTCTGTGACTGCAGCGTGCCCTCCTCCTCTGTGACTGCAGCGTGCCCTCCTCCTCTGTGACTGCAGCGTGCCCTCCTCCTCTGTGACTGCAGCGTGCCCTCCTCCTCTGTGACTGCAGCGTGCCCTCCTCCTCTGTGACTGCAGCGTGCCCTCCTCCTCCTCTGTGACTGCAGCGTGCCCTCCTCCTCCTCTGTGACTGCAGCGTGCCCTCCTCCTCCTCTGTGACTGCAGCGTGCCCTCCTCCGTCTCTGTGACTGCAGCGTGCCCTCCTCCTCCTCTGTGACTGCAGCGTGCCCTCCTCCTCCTCTGTGACTGCAGCGTGCCCTCCTCCTCCTCTGTGACTGCAGCGTGCCCTCCTCCTCCTCTGTGACTGCAGCGTGCCCTCCTCCTCCTCTGTGACTGCAGCGTGCCCTCCTCCTCCTCTGTGACTGCAGCGTGCCCTCCTCCTCCTCTGTGACTGCAGCGTGCCCTCCTCCTCCTCTGTGACTGCAGCGTGCCCTCCTCCTCCTCTGTGACTGCAGCGTGCCCTCCTCCTCCTCTGTGACTGCAGCGTGCCCTCCTCCTCCTCTGTGACTGCAGCGTGCCCTCCTCCTCCTCTGTGACTGCAGCGTGCCCTCCTCCTCCTCTGTGACTGCAGCGTGCCCTCCTCCTCCTCTGTGACTGCAGCGTGCCCTCCTCCTCCTTTGTGACTGCAGCGTGCCCTCCTCCTCCTCTGTGACTGCAGCGTGCCCTCCTCCTCCTTTGTGACTGCAGCGTGCCCTCCTCCTCCTCTGTGACTGCAGCGTGCCCTCCTCCTCCTTTGTGACTGCAGCGTGCCCTCCTCCTCCTTTGTGACTGCAGCGTGCCCTCCTCCTCTGTGACTGCAGCGTGCCCTCCTCCTCCTGTGCCTGCAGCGTGCCCTCCTCCTCTGTGACTGCAGCGTGCCCTCCTCCTCTGTGACTGCAGCGTGCCCTCCTCCTCCTTGTGACTGCAGCGTGCCCTCCTCCTCTTGTGACTGCAGCGTGCCCTCCTCCTCCTTGTGACTGCAGCGTGCCCTCCTCCTCCTTTCTCCTCCTCTGTGACTGCAGCGTGCCCTCCTCCTCCTCTGTGACTGCAGCGTGCCCTCCTCCTACTCTGTGGCTGCAGCGTGCCCTCCTCCTCCTCTGTGCCTGCAGCGTGCCCTCCTCCTCCTCTGTGACTGCAGCGTGCCCTCCTCCTCCTCTGTGACTGCAGCGTGCCCTCCTCCTCCTCTGTGACTGCAGCGTGCCTCCTCCTCTTGTGCTGCAGCGTGCCCTCCTCCTCTGTGACTGCAGCGTGCCCTCCTCCTCTGTGACTGCAGCGTGCCCTCCTCCTCTGTGCCTGCAGCGTGCCCTCTTCCTCCTCTGTGACTGCAGCGTGCCCTCCTCCTGTGTGCCTGCAGCGTGCCCTCCTCCTGTGTGCCTGCAGCGTGCCCTCCTCCTGTGTGCCTGCAGCGTGCCCTCCTCCTGTGTGCCTGCAGCGTGCCCTCCTTAGTCCTGAGGCCAAGCAGCTCTATCAGCCCTAGAAAAAGGAAGTGTCGGCTACAAGTTCATACCAAAATGTTTTGACATATTTTGAAAGAAGACACCTAGTACATGACATTTTGAGATAGTCTAACTTTGGGTAGAATCTAAATAATGAGATTTTTCTGTTTTTGAAATTCATTTTTCACGCAAACAGGTAAAAAGTAAAAATAAATAAAAAAAATGTGTTTTAACTTGTTATTTTCCCCGACTAAAGTAAGTAGGCATGTTCAAATATTACAATAATTCATGTATTGGAGTATGTTAGGGATTTTTGGTTTAGTAAGCAATTAATTAATTTTGACTCAAATCATTCGAGTTGCCTCCCTTGATGATAGTCAACATACGTAGCAATGTGCACAGACCACCACCTATTCCTTCTGCACATCTCTTGGTTGCACAATCTCCACACAAACACAATGCTGTTGAAATCATTCCCAGACTGAATCAATGGAATGAATGTCTCCTTCAAAATACATATCAGTGTCAGAACCACTACTGTCAGTGTCACTTGTGTGGTCCATATGCATGTCTTCCTCCACCAACACCGACTGTTTGTTCACACACCCAACACATGCACACAGTTGTGTGCATTGCAGAGAGTTGCGGTGGCAGCTGCTAATAAAATATAATTTTCTGTATAGATTATCCATTTCTCTATTTGTTTGTCAAATTTCAGGTTAAACTAATGTTAAGATCATGGTTAATTTTGTTTCCAAAAAGATCGTTACTAGCATCCACTTTGGTAAGACGCCATTCTAAGATTATCGCCGAAAATCTGGTTAAAAAATAAAATACAATATTTGCGCACTCATTATCGTACTAAAACGTATGCGTATTTACCACTTTTGTTCATTTTTCTACGTTAAATCTGTATTCTGGGGATTGTTTGAGCCTAAGATCATGTTCATTTGTTTTGATCATATACCTCCTACCTACTGACTTTCTTTGGACATTATTTATTTTCCCTAGACTGCCCCTTTAACTTGGTTTCGTGCAACAAGCAACACTATTTTCCTCACATGATTATGGTGTAAATAGACCTCAAATGATCAATCAGGCAATCAATCAACTAGTTTTTACTAAAATGTAACGAAAGTATAACGTTCAACTTACTTGTACGAGTTTTTCTGGAGCTCAGGTCCCTGTCGATTTGCTTTTTTTAGACTTAGTCTTTCTGCACACAATACAGACAGGAGGCAGGGTATGCTCGCTTCTGGTAGTCGATTCTCGGCTGTTCTGTCCTTGTGGTCTCATTTTTTTCCTCGGTGAAACAGCTCCCGCAGCTTTACCTTTCTCAACGCTATGCTGCGCCTGTTCGATTCTTCGTTTGTTTGTGAAACGATTGTACCATTACATTACAGGTGAAAGCAACGCGTTTCACTTTCAGGCTTTGATTGTAAAGCAAGAAGTTTCTCAGCTATCACACGTTCTTCGTCGTCTAAAGTACTCCACTGCTTGCTTGACCATATCATGGTATTCCACTTAATCTCAGTGAAACTCGCTAAATCTAGAGACGTAATATCTTCGCAGCAGTGCAATGCACTTGTTAAATACGCGTATGCAAGGGAAGCGAACCTAAATCTGGTAGACGTTTTTCATTGAGTTTTTTTCCCCAAATTCTTTTAATTATCATACGTTATTTAGATTCATTTGAAAGTTAGACTTTACAAAATATTAACAAAGAATATTCCCTTAACCCATGAGAACAAATATTTTTTGGTATGAACAACTATCCGACGCTTTTGAACGATAGAGCTGCTTGGCCTCAGGACTACCTCCTCCTTTGTGACTGCAGCGTGCCCTCCTGCTCTGTGCCTGCAGCGTGCCCTCCTCCTCCTCTGTGACTGCAGCGTGCCCTCCTCCTCCTCTGTGCCTGCAGCGTGCCCTCCTCCTCCTCTGTGACTGCAGCGTGCCCTCCTCCTCCTCTGTGCCTGCAGCGTGCCCTCCTCCTCTGTGACTGCAGCGTGCCCTCCTCCTCCTCTGTGACTGCAGCGTGCCCTCCTCCTCTGTGACTGCAGCGTGCCCTCCTCCTCTGTGACTGCAGCGTGCCCTCCTCCTCCGTGACTGCAGCGTGCCCTCCTCCTCTGTGACTGCAGCGTGCCCTCCTCCTCTGTGACTGCAGCGTGCCCTCCTCCTCCTCTGTGACTGCAGCGTGCCCTCCTCCTCTGTGACTGCAGCGTGCCCTCCTCCTCCTCTGTGACTGCAGCGTGCCCTCCTCCTCCTCTGTGACTGCAGCGTGCCCTCCTCCTCCTCTGTGACTGCAGCGTGCCCTCCTCCTCCTCTGTGACTGCAGCGTGCCCTCCTCCTCCTCTGTGACTGCAGCGTGCCCTCCTCCTCCTCTGTGCCTGCAGCGTGCCCTCCTCCTCCTCTGTGACTGCAGCGTGCCCTCCTCCTCTGTGACTGCAGCGTGCCCTCCTCCTCCTCTGTGACTGCAGCGTGCCCTCCTCCTCCTCTGTGACTGCAGCGTGCCCTCCTCCTCTGTGACTGCAGCGTGCCCTCCTCCTCCTCTGTGACTGCAGCGTGCCCTCCTCATCTGTGACTGCAGCGTGCCCTCCTCCTCATCTGTGACTGCAGCGTGCCCTCCTCCTCCTCTGTGCCTGCAGCGTGCCCTCCTCCTACTCTGTGCCTGCAGCGTGCCCTCCTCCTCCTCTGTGACTGCAGCGTGCCCTCCTCCTACTCTGTGCCTGCAGCGTGCCCTCCTCCTCCTCTGTGACTGCAGCGTGCCCTCCTCCTGCTCGGTGCCTGCAGCGTGCCCTCCTCCTACTCTGTGCCTGCAGCGTGCCCTCCTCCTTCTCTGCGACTGCAGCGTGCCCTCCTCCTCCTCTGCGACTGCAGCGTGCCCTCCTCCTCCTCTGTGACTGCAGCGTGCCCTCCTCCTCCTCTGTGCCTGTAGCGTGCCCTCCTCCTCTGTGACTGCAGCGTGCCCTCCTCCTCTGTGCCTGTAGCGTGCCCTCCTCCTCTGTGACTGCAGCGTACCCTCCTCCTCCTCTGTGCCTGTAGCGTGCCCTGCTCCTCTGTGACTGCAGCGTGCCCTCCTCCTACTCTGTGCCTGCAGCGTGCCCTCCTCCTCCTCTGCGACTGCAGCGTGCCCTCCTCCTCCTCTGTGACTGCAGCGTGCCCTCCTCCTACTCTGTGACTGCAGCGTGCCCTCCTCCTGCTCTGTGACTGCAGCGTGCCCTCCTCCTACTCTGTGACTGCAGCGTGCCCTCCTCCTGCTCTGTGACTGCAGCGTGCCCTCCTACTCTGTGACTGCAGCGTGCCCTCCTCCTCTGTGACTGCAGCGTGCCCTCCTCCTCTGTGACTGCAGCGTGCCCTCCTCCTCTGTGACTGCAGCGTGCCCTCCTCCTCCTCTGTGACTGCAGCGTACCCTCCTCCTCTGTGCATGCAGCGTGCCCTCCTCCTCCTCTGCGACTGCAGCGTGCCCTCCTCCTCCTCTGTGACTGCAGCGTGCCCTCCTCCTACTCTGTGACTGCAGCGTGCCCTCCTCCTGCTCTGTGACTGCAGCGTGCCCTCCTCCTACTCTGTGACTGCAGCGTGCCCTCCTCCTGCTCTGTGACTGCAGCGTGCCCTCCTCCTGCTCTGTGACTGCAGCGTGCCCTCCTCCTCCTCTGTGACTGCAGCGTGCCCTCCTCCTCCTCTGTGACTGCAGCGTGCCCTCCTCCTCTGTGACTGCAGCGTGCCCTCTTCCTCTGTGACTGCAGCGTGCCCTCCTCCTCTGTGCCTGCAGCGTGCCCTTCTCCTCCTCTGTGACTGCAGCGTGCCCTCCTCCTGCTCTGTGACTGCAGCGTGCCCTCCTCGTCCTCTGTGACTGCAGCGTGCCCTCTTCCTCTGTGACTGCAGCGCGCCCTCCTCCTCCTCTGTGACTGCAGCGTGCCCTCCTCCTCCTTTGTGACTGCAGCGTGCCCTCCTCCTCCTTTGTGACTGCAGCGTGCCCTCCTCCTCCTTTGTGACTGCAGCGTGCCCTCCTCCTCCTTTGTGACTGCCCCGTGCCCTCCTCCTCCTTTGTGACTGCAGCGTGCCCTCCTCCTCCTTTGTGACTGCAGCGTGCCCTCGTCCTCTGTGACTGCAGCGTGCCCTCTTCCTCTGTGACTGCAGCGTGCCCTCCTCCTGCTCTGTGACTGCAGCGTGCCCTCCTCCTCCTCTGTGACTGCAGCGTGCCCTCCTCCTCCTTTGTGACTGCAGCGTGCCCTCCTCCTCCTTTGTGACTGCCCCGTGCCCTCCTCCTCCTTTGTGACTGCAGCGTGCCCTCCTCCTCCTTTGTGACTGCCGCGTGCCCTCCTCATCTGTGACTGCAGTGTGCCCTCCTCCTCCTTTCTGACTGCAGCGTGCCAACCTCCTCCTTTGTGACTGCAGCGTGCCCTCTTCCTCTGTGACTGCAGCGTGCCCTCCTCCTGCTCTGTGACTGCAGCGTGCCCTCCTCCTCCTTTCTGACTGCAGCGTGCCAACCTCCTCCTTTGTGACTGCAGCGTGCCCTCCTCCTCCTTTGTGACTGCAGCGTGCCCTCCTCCTCCTCTGTGACTGCAGCGTGCCCTCCTCCTCCTTTGTGACTGCAGCGTGCCCTCCTCCTCCTTTGTGACTGCAGCGTGCCCTCCTCCTCCTTTGTGACTGCAGCGTGCCCTCCTCCTCCTTTGTGACTGCAGCGTGCCCTCCTCCTCCTTTGTGACTGCAGCGTGCCCTCCTCCTCCTTTGTGACTGCCCCGTGCCCTCCTCCTCCTTTGTGACTGCAGCGTGCCCTCCTCCTCCTCTGTGACTGCAGCGTGCCCTCCTCCTCCTTTGTGACTGCAGCGTGCCCTCCTCCTCCTCTGTGACTGCAGCGTGCCCTCCTCCTCCTTTGTGACTGCAGCGTGCCCTCCTCCTCCTTTGTGACTGCCCCGTGCCCTCCTCCTCCTTTGTGACTGCAGCGTGCCCTCCTCCTCCTTTGTGACTGCAGCGTGCCCTCGTCCTCTGTGACTGCAGCGCGCCCTCCTCCTCCTCTGTGACTGCAGCGTGCCCTCCTCCTCCTTTGTGACTGCAGCGTGCCCTCCTCCTCCTTTGTGACTGCAGCGTGCCCTCCTCCTCCTCTGTGACTGCAGCGTGCCCTCCTCCTCCTCTGTGACTGCAGCGTGCCCTCCTCCTCCTCTGTGACTGCAGCGTGCCCTCCTCCTCCTCTGTGACTGCAGCGTGCCCTCCTCCTCCTCTGTGACTGCAGCGTGCCCTCCTCCTCCTTTGTGACTGCAGCGTGCCCTCCTCCTCCTCTGTGACTGCAGCGTGCCCTCCTCCTCCTCTGTGACTGCAGCGTGCCCTCCTCCTCCTTTGTGACTGCAGCGTGCCCTCCTCCTCCTTTGTGACTGCAGCGTGCCCTCCTCCTCCTTTGTGACTGCCGCGTGCCCTCCTCATCTGTGACTGCAGTGTGCCCTCCTCCTCCTTTCTGACTGCAGCGTGCCCTCCTCCTCCTCTGTGACTGCAGCGTGCCCTCGTCCTCCTTTGTGACTGCAGCGTGCCCTCCTCCTCCTTTGTGACTGCCGCGTGCCCTCCTCATCTGTGACTGCAGTGTGCCCTCCTCCTCCTTTCTGACTGCAGCGTGCCAACCTCCTCCTTTGTGACTGCAGCGTGCCCTCTTCCTCTGTGACTGCAGCGTGCCAACCTCCTCTGTGACTGCAGCGTGCCCTCCTCCTCCTCTGTGACTGCAGCGTGCCATCCTCCTCTGTGACTGCAGCGTGCCCTCCTCCTCTGTGACTGCAGCGTGCCCTCCTCCTCCTCTGTGACTGCAGCGTGCCATCCTCCTCTGTGACTGCAGCGTGCCCTCTTCCTCCTCTGTGACTGCAGCGTGCCCTCCTCCTGCTCTGTGACTGCAGCGTGCCCTCCTCCTCCTCTGTGACTGCAGCGTGCCCTCCTCCTCCTTTGTGACTGCAGCGTGCCAACCTCCTCCTTTGTGACTGCAGCGTGCCCTCCTCCTCCTTTGTGACTGCCGCGTGCCCTCCTCCTCCTTTGTGACTGCAGCGTGCCCTCCTCCTCCTCTGTGACTGCAGCGTGCCCTCTTCCTCTGTGACTGCAGCGTGCCAACCTCCTCTGTGACTGCAGCGTGCCCTCCTCCTCCTCTGTGACTGCAGCGTGCCATCCTCCTCTGTGACTGCAGCGTGCCCTCCTCCTCTGTGACTGCAGCGTGCCCTCCTCCTCCTCTGTGACTGCAGCGTGCCATCCTCCTCTGTGACTGCAGCGTGCCCTCCTCCTCCTCTGTGACTGCAGCGTGCCCTCCTCCTCCTCTGTGGCTGCAGCGTGCCCTCCTCCTCCTCTGTGACTGCAGCGTGCCCTCCTCCTCCTCTGTGACTGCAGCGTGCCCTCTTCCTCTGTGACTGCAGCGTGCCCTCCTCCTCCTCTGTGACTGCAGCGTGCCCTCTTCCTTTGTGACTGCAGCGTGCCCTCTTCCTCTGTGACTGCAGCGTGCCCTCCTTCTCCTCCTCTGTGACTGCCGCGTGCCCTCCTCCTCTGTGACTGCAGCTTGCCCTCCTCCTCTGTGACTGCAGCTTGCAAGGGGGTTTACGGAAAAGAACGTTATAAATGCTTTTACAAACACTCCGTCATATCAGTTCTCTAATGGCTCAGCTGGTAGAGCGTTGGACTCTTGGTCATGCATGAACACTTTCGATTCTGCGCTGAAACTTTTTTTTCCTCTCTTTTTTCGAGAGGTTGCGGGTTCGAACCCGACCTGGTTTTTTGTGTTTGTGTATGTGTGTGTGTTTTTACCCCTCTTTTCTCGAGAGGTTGCGGGTTCGAACCCGATCTTAAAAAAAAATTAATTTGAATATGCCAAACCTGGAGGTTCAGCGCCAGCGGTTTTTATCGTGGACCACTTTAAAATGTTCAGGGCCCGTATTCACAACGGCGATTTATCGGCGATTTATTGTAACCCCGATTTATCTCTAAACTCAGACGATTCCAACTGCCTGTTCCGCTCTCCCTTTGCTGGAAACCAGTATATATAGCAAAGCGCAACCTAGAATCCTCTGACGAGCGTACCTTATCTAACCGATCAAGATAACGCGGGGCTAGGGGATAAATCGAGTGTTGAAAATATAAATCGCCGTTGTGAATACGGGCCCAGACCATTTCGGGGACCAGGAAACCATGGAAGCCGGATAAATTGCAATTTTTTTAAAATAATTAACTCTGCTATCATCCCCAAACTTGGTGGCACATGATTTTCCAATCTAAAACGTCTAAGTCATGTGAATACATAAATTTAAAATGAGCTTTTTCTTGCAAAAGATGTAAGTTTTTGTCAATACAAAAATTACAAATATTGCTATTGACAAGATTTTTTTTTTCTCTCTCTCTCTCTCTCTCTCTCTCTCTCTCTCTCTCTCTCTCTCTCTCTCTCTCTCTCTGTCTCTGTCTCTGTCTCTGTCTCTGTCTCTCTCTCTCTCTCTCTCTCTCTCATGTGGGCATGTCCAAAAAAATGGTCGGATGTTAAAGTCACTATATGTGAACCTAAAATGTTGTGTGAAATCCGATGAAACTATGTCATAATTTTTGAGTGTTTTGATGGTCTGAAACAAGGGTGTAAATTAAGCCCATTACTGTTTTCTCTCTTAATGACGTCTTTTGTGAAAAATATTAAGGAGAAGGGGAAACATGGGGTCCAGCTGATAGCAAACGGTGTCGAAATCTTTGTTCTCCTATTTGCTGACGATGTCGTTTTGCTATCGGACACAGTACCTGGTCTACAGGATCAAATAGATAACATGGAAGCAGCTGCGGACAGGCTTGGTTTGCGGGTAAATGCTCAGGAAACAAAAGTTATGTCCTTTCGCTTGGATGGTCATATCGCGAGACGCGAGGAGTGGTTCCTAAAGGGACAAAAACTGGAGATTGTGTCCGCGTACAAGTACTTAGGTGTTACTTTGTCAACAGAACTTGGTATAAATACAATGCTGTCGGACCTGGCGGGCAGAGGAAGAGCTGCAGCTTCCAGAGTATTGAGACTGTTTAGACAAATAGGGCATTTTACCCCACAGATATTTAATAAAATTGTGGATGCGCAAACTCAACCAATCCTATTGTATGGAAGTGAAATTTGGGGGTTGGACGATTGCCATCGAAAGTGTGCATATATTTATGTTAAAGCAATTTCTCAATGTTAGCTCAAAAACCCCTATACCACCTTTGTATATGGCGTTACAGGAAGATACCCTCTGTACATCAATGCCATAATAAAAGCAGTAAAGTACTGGTTGAAGATTCTCAGAATGGACGAGAATAGATATCCACATAGTGTATATAAAGCAATGTTATCTTGCGTTGATATAAGTGAGAATTGGGCTACGAAGATTAAAGGAATTTTAACTAGCTATGATATGATGCACATCTGGATTGCGCAGGGAATACATGATGAAAGGACTTTTTTGAGAGCACTGAAGGAGCGAATGATTGAGACGTTCAAAGAACGGTGGTTTTGCAAGTTGAGGGAAAGTCAAAGAGTTGTGCTATATAGAGAAATGAAGACTAGTTTTGGTGTGGACGAATATTTATTTGCATTGGATAAGAAAGTGTTCAGAGATTGCTTCATACGCTTCCGAATGGGTATTAGTGATCTTTCTGTACAAAAGCTAAGGTACTCCTCAAATGTCGACGATTCTTTGTGTCCCGGGTGCCGAGAGGTATATAAAGATGAACGGCATTTTGCTTTGGGTTGCTCGGCTTTGTCTGAACTGCTGGGCAGATAATTGGCACAGTATGTTGATTGGAAAAGCACAGATCCTTTTGTACATCTTATGTTAAATAATGATGCGAGAGTGATGAGAGCGATTGCCACCTACTTGTACCATGCGCACAGACAGTGGGAAGACGCGGTGCATTCGGTGACAAGCAATTCGTTTTTCTTAGAATGAAAAAGGGGATGTGCGAGAATACCTCTCTCGCCAATGCACTGATATCGTTGTTGATTTGTAAAATTGTAATGGGCCGCTGGCCTGCACAATAAACAAGTTTGTTCGTTCGTTCGTTCTCTCTCCCTCTCTTAGGAAGTACGAAGCTGCTAGATGATATCTGGCTTATGCATTCTCTGCATTTCTGTGATCCTTCCTTAGTTCTTATGTTC
>JAWQFJ010022202.1:0-2500 GCA_034096865.1 Theodoxus fluviatilis
CTTAGGAATTGATTCAGTGTATGAGTTTGACCATTTTTGACTTGTTTCTCATTTCTCTATTTTTGGGATTGTTGTTGTTGTTGTTTATTTTTCCCAAACTTTGTACAGGAAGCGGAGGTACTCCATCTCTCCCGCTACCCTGACTTGTTCTGGGTTCTTTTCTTTTGTTTTCCATTACCACCTACCTACCCTGTCCCTTGCAGTACCTGTGCTGCGGGGAAGGGTTTGTGTTTGAATAAAGTCATTGTTATTTTTAAATCTGATTCAGTGGTTTGTATTCAATTGCGTTTCTGGCATTGCTTGATGTTTGTATGTGTCCCCCCAAGGAGTGGTGGTTTAGTTTAGTATGTAAACTAATTTTTGTTTATCAAGTCTAAGGTAAGCAGAAAAACTGCGACAACCTCCTTAAGATGCTTGTAGACACTTGCACTTTTAAGGTATTGACATAAGTTTAGGTGAGCATCTAGACAAAAGACTTCTTTTTATGACTGCCAAGTTGCATTGCTGTATCTTGTAAACACGCTGAGATATGGACAATACCGCACTGTCACCCGAGAAAAAAGGCCTTAAAACAAGCGTTTTTGTCTGCAAAACGTGTTAACGCTCCCGCTTTCAACATCTCCTCAAAGATACCATCCGCCCATAGAAGACACACCCTTTTTGTTTTCTCTTCAAAACGCATGTTGTCTTACAGATAAATGGTTGGGCTATCGTTTGACGTTAGTTTTACAACATACTGTTGCATCTGATTAGTTTATGAATTTAAGAAACGGAAAAAGTCGTTTTGCAAGTTAATTTTTGGGGGATACTCACTTTGACGCCCAGCTGCGCAACGCTAAGTTAAGATAATCGTGATCTGTAAACGGGATCATAAAGAAGAATGAATGTCCTTTCCGAGCATATGTATATGGTTACTCAATATTTACTCGTTCAGCTTTTAGAGCAAATTTGCGTACCGGCCCTTAACTTTTGCGGACCAGTGTATATCGGTTCTTTGTTCACAGCTAAACTATACTAGCGGGAAAAAAAAGTTATGGACGGCTCACATACGCAGCCACAGCAAAGAAACGAGTGGACATAGAATCGCAATGTAATTTGGCACATGTTTTCTTCCATTACAATACTGTAATATTTGGGTTCATTGCATTGAGTCGATTCGGATATACAGGTTGTCATACGGTTGAGGGGTCACAATGAAAAAAATAAGTCTTTCATGAGTTCAATAATGCGTGTGTTCGCCGTGTTTGCGCTGCAGTTCTTCACACCCCGGCCGCATAGAGTTCACCAACTTGGTAAAAAAAGGCCTGTGGAATGGCTTGGAACTCCAGTTGGAGCAGCTGAAGCAGCTGCTGTAGGTTTCTGGGAGGCTGCTGGTTGGCCCTCACCCGCCTGTCAAGTTCGTCCCATACGTGCTCAATGGGGGTTCATGTCCGGGGAACAGGCAGGAAAATCCATCCTGATGACGCCAGCTTGCTGGCTGTAGTCGTTGACGAGCCTGGCCCTGTGAGGAGTAGCATTGTCATCTTGGAACACCGCGTTTGGGCCAATCTGCTGCAGGGTCAGTAGAACAAGAGGGGCAAGAATCTCGTCCCTGTATCACTGGCCGGCGAGATTCCCGACCACATGGTACAAGGAGATGTGATGATGAAGGCTGAAGCTTCCACAGACCATGACAGACCCCCTGCCAAAGGCCACCCTCTCCTGCATTGTGTCGTTCTCGTAGCGCTCGCCCTCACGCCTCCAGATCCGCTGCCGCCCGTCAGAATGGTACAGAGTGAACCTGGACTCGTCACTGAACAGGACCTTTGCCCAGTCCCGACTTGTCCACCTGAAATGGCGGCGATCCAGGCCAGACGAACCTGGCGATGAGCCTGTGTCAGTAGGAGACGTACAGCAGGACGACGACTCCGCAGCCGGACGTCATGTAAATGGATGTGGACGGTCTTCTCTCTAACGTTGGTGTTGGTGGCCGTCCTTAGCTGTCTTCTGATGACCCTGGAGGTGGTGGCCCGATGCTGCAGCGCCTACCGTTCAATGAAGCGATCTTCCCGTGGTGTGGTCTTTTTGGGGTGACCCGACCTGGGCCTCCTCTGGACATCGTTGGTGGCCTGGAATCGCTGATTCAGTCTTACGGTGACTAAGTGGGACACTCGTAGTCGCCTGGCCACTTCGCATTTGGATACGCCCTCTTGCAACCAGGCTCTTCCTCTGTCTTTCGTTGTCAATTTTCTTCTGGCAGGCATGGCGAGAAGATGGCAGCTAGCAGAAAACCAGCAGCTTATAAAGCCAAGTTTATAATTACAATTCACACTTTACAGTCCTTGCACGTGCAAACCGATTTTTCATCTTACCTGCCCACGTCTACCTGTGTGCACGCCAGAAAACAGCCTAGTTTTTGGCGATTTTGCAGTTTGTGTCTCGTGCTACAGCTTTGCGACAGAGAATTCCGTGCAGGTTTCCTGCTAACTCAGCATACCCTACCCACTGGGGGATAACATGT
>JAWQFJ010022203.1:0-17500 GCA_034096865.1 Theodoxus fluviatilis
AAAGCAAGGAAGACAAGCAAGAGCCACATCACAGTGAGACGGTTAAATTTCACAGCTGTCAGCGTCATCACAGTTCCTGTCTGGGCCACACAGCTGTCAGAGTCATCACAGTTCCAGTCTGGGCCACACAGCTGTCAGAGTCATCACAGTTCCTGTCTGGGCCACACAGCTGTCAGCGTCATCACAGTTCCTGTCTGGGCCACACAGCTGTCAGCGTCATCACCGTTCCAGTCTGGGCCACACAGCTGTCAGCGTCATCACAGTTCCTGTCTGGGCCAAACAGCTGTCAGCGTCATCACAGTTCCAGTCTGGGCCAAACAGCTGTCAGCGTCATCACATTTCCAGTCTGGGCCAAACAGCTGTCAGCGTCATCACATTTCCAGTCTGGGCCACACAGCTGTCAGCGTCATCACAGTTCCTGTCTGGGCCACACAGCTGTCAGCGTCATCACAGTTCCTGTCTGGGCCACACAGCTGCCAGCGTCATCACAGTTCCTGTCTGGGCCACACAGCTGTCAGCGTCATCACAGTTCCTGTCTGGGCCACACAGCTGTCAGCGTCATCACAGTTCCTGTCTGGGCCACACAGCTGTCAGCGTCATCACAGTTCCTGTCTGGGCCACACAGCTGTCAGCGTCATCACAGTTCCTGTCTGGGCCACACAGCTGTCAGCGTCATCACAGTTCCTGTCTGGGCCACACAGCTGCCGTAATCCAAAGAGCAACACAGACGTCACTGGTGAAGAGACTCTACTTCTTCGTATATGTCTCAGGAGACATCTGGATTGTTACTTTCCGTCTTCATACAATACAATACAATACAATACAATACAATACAATACAATACAATACAATACAATACAATACAATACAACTTTTTTTTCCCACAACAGGCAATTCAAGTACACTTTATGAGGCAGCAATAAAATAATCAAATAATAATCATAGTAGAAGAATACATAAAAATAATGTGATGGGATAAATACATATGAAAAGAAACAGCACACTCGCACGCACACACACTCCCTGCAAACCTCAGCCTCCACAGCACATCACAGGCAACACCAACACAAGCAAGTATGCACAAGAACAAGCAAAAACATCTCACATCACAATCATCACCACAAGCACCACAGACCAGCAAAATGCAGTCAAAGGGAAACAATCCACCCAACACAAGTGGGCGAAAATCCAAAGCAACAGCACCAACTAAACCTAAGACCACAGCAAAAACAACAAAACAACAAGAACAACACATCTAACTAACTGTTCAAAAGTCTGACGGCATATGGAATAAAAGATTTAGAACCTCGGTTCCCTTTAAAGGGAGGCACGGAGTATCGGCGTCTAGATGGAAGCAAAGAGAACTCTCTCCTCAGACAGTGGTCCGGAATTTCCCAAATTCTCACCGCTTTCCTCAAAATTTGCTGATCACAGAAAGAGGAAAGGTCTCTCTGCTTTACTCCAATGATCTTGGAACAGACGTTGACAATAGCATTTAAACTGTTTCTATCCTTAACGGTCAAGCTGTTGAACCAACAAACAAACGAAAAAGTCAACAAACTTTCAATAAAGGACTGATAAAACAAGCAGAGGATTTTCGTGTCGACAGAAAATGATTTCAGTTTTCTCAACAGGTACATTCTTTGGTGACCACGTTTAACGATAGTGTGTGTGTTTACATCCCATTTCAGCTGACTGTCAAAAACTGTCCCCAAATACTTGTAAGTGTCAACAACTTCCACCTCCTCACCATGAATGACACTGGGAGGAGCAACATCTTTCGATCTTCTAAAATAAAAAATAATCTCTTTTGTTTTTGACATGTATAGTTCCAAAATGTTGTCATCGCACCAATCTACAAAATCAGAGAGGGCAAGACCATGATCGTTTTCTGGGACCTGAAATAGAGACAGGGGAGACTACCGCAGTCTTGGACAAGACACACGAGTCAGCGCTTGATACACCTGGCTGTGTCTGCTAGGGACGGGGACGGGAGCGCTAGCGTCTGTCTCACGCAACTAGCTCCGGCGTACGACTGAGTCACGCCACTGGACTACCATGGAATGCGACTGTCTACTTTCATTTTCTATTTTACCACCACTGCACGGGCGGGCAGTTAATGTCAGCGGTATTGTGTCTCTATCTCCAAGATCTGATCCAACACTGCTGTCTTGATGATATATGAATAGACACTGCTCCTCGCTGTAGCAGTCACCCACCACATATTCTCTTCATCAGAAGACGTGCAACCAAAGGTGCGTGCACAGCTGACACTCAGGTGCCTCCAGTTTTGCCAGCAACAGTGCTAGCAGGGTGGACCCGAGAAGTGATGTGAACTCCGTCGTGTTCCTCTCTGTACCTGTCCTGTCTTCCACTCTCCCTCCCCTTGTACCCATCCCACCACAAACTCCCCTTTTCTAGAAAAAAAGACGAAAAGAGGATGGGGAAGGAAGAGGAGGAGAAGGAAGAAGAGGAGCAGGAGGAGAAGGAAGAAGAGGAGCAGGAGGAGGAGGAAGAGGAGCAAGAGGAGGAGGAAGAAGAGGAGCAGGAGGAGGAACAGGAGGATGAGGAGGAGGAGGAGGAGGAGGAGGAGGAGAAGGAAGAAGAGGAGCAGGAGGAGAAGGAAGAAGAGGAGCAGGATGAGGAGGAAGAGGAGCAAGAGGAGGAGGAAGGGGAGCAAGAGGAGGAACAGGAGGATGAGGAGGAGCATGAGGAGGAGGTAGGAGAGCATGACGGAGGGGGACGAGGAAGTAGAGAGGAGGAGGGAGGAGGAGGAGGGAGGTAGGAGGGAGGAGGAGAGGAGGAAGAGGAGGAGGAGGAGGAAGGGGAGGAGAAGAAGAAGAGGGAACAGGAGGAAGGAGGAGGAGGAGGTGGAGGAGGAGGAGTAGGAGAGGAGGAGGAGGAGGTAGGGGGAGGAGGAGGGGAGGCAGGTGGAGGAGGAAGTAGGAGGAGGAGGTAGGGGAAGGGGGAGGTAAGGGAAGGAAGGGGGAGGATGAGGTAGGGGGAGGAGGAGAAGGAGGAGGTAGGGTGAGGAGGTAAGGGGGAGGAGAAGGAGGAGGTAGGGGTGGGGGGAGGAGGAGGAGGTAAGGGTAGGAGGAGAAGGAGGAGGAGGTAAGGGGGAGGAGAAGGAGGAGGTAGGGGGGGGGGGAAGGAGGAGGAGGTAGGGGGAGGAGGAGAAGGAGGAGGTAGGGGGAGGAGGAGGAGGAGGTAAGGGGAGGAGGATGGAACCGCAGTCAAACTACACGTGCATGCCTGTACAGAGACAGCAAGGTGAAGACTGCCTATGCTGACATCTCACTTGTACAGGGATGCCTTGCACTGCACATCCTGCAGGCCACGCCACATGTTTGCACACAGCTGTCTTGTGTCTTTCTCTATCAAACACCGCGTTGTACGTCCGCTGTTGGTCTTTTGGAATCATGTCTTGATTCCCATCATTTTAGTTTTAAACCGATTTATTTTTTATTAAAAAGAGTGACTGTAGATACACTAAATGTGTATAGTCCCCAAAACCCGACATCTTCCACCATCATAGTTACAATGACGATAATGAAACCGCGATATTCAGCATCAACGTTCCATACACTGATATCAATGTCATCGCGATAGAACACCTGGATCACTTTACACAAACATTCACAACAATCATTTTTTAAAATAATGTTCGTGCACTACAGCAACAATGTGGTTTGTTTCTAGTACGTACGAAGATGAGAATTTCTCCTACTTTCATCCCTCGAAAAAGTGTCCTGTCACACGCTCATATTGCTTTCAGTGTGGGGCAACGGGTTTCTATAAACGTTCCTGAAACAGCGCCAGAAGTTTCATTTTCGTGTAACTTGACGGTTTCTTTGTGACATTTCTGGGAAGTGGTGCAGGTACTTCGGCACAGCAGTTATTCAAACCATTTATTGTGTATGCTCTCTCTCTCTCTCTCTCTCTCTCTCTCTCTGTCTCTCTCTCTCTCTCTCTCTCTTTCTCTCTCTCTCTCTCTGTCTCTCTCACTTTTCTCTCTCTCTCTTTCTCTATCTGTGTCTCTCTCTGTCTGTGTCTCTCTCTCTGTCTGTGTCTCTCTCTCTCTTTCTCTCTCTCTCTGTGTCTCTCTCTCTCTCTGTGTCTCTCTCTCTGTCCCTCTCTCTGTCTCCGTCTCTGTCTCTGTCTCTCTCTCTCTCTCTCTCTCTCTCTCTCTCTCTCCTTATGTGTGTGTGTGTGTGTGTGTATGTTACGTTACACTCTCTCTCAAACATACACGCACATGCACACACGCGCGCACACACACACACACGCGCGCGCGCGCACACACAAACACTCGTACACACAGAGAGACATTTACACACATATACACACATATTCACATACATACACACACATACACACACATACATACATGTGCACACACACACACACACGCTCACATTCACACACATACACGTACACATGTACACGCACACACAACACACACACACACACACGCACACACACACGCACACACACGCACACACGCGCACACACACACACACACACACACACACACACACACACACACACACACAATGCTAATTTTCACGCCAATATTTTCAACAGTTGTGCGAAGAAATTTACGGCAAGATGTATTGTTAGGTTTCTTCTTCCCATGAACCCATCTTTTCAGTGCACTCTAACGATCATGTGCAAACTTTTAAACTCTTTCTCTAGCGAAAATCATCAGCCCGCCCCAACTCCTGTGACACGGCCCTCGTCAACAATCCACGTTATTTATAGATCGGCACATTCTATCCAGTTATGCCTGCTCCCAGCAGCCTCACAGCTGGCAGTCTGCACTCCGGGTAGAAACCCTTAAACGGGTGGACGCCAGGCAGGGGTGGAGCGGGGTGGAGGGGACAACACTTGGCCGTCAGTGGTGGCGGTTTTCAGAGCAAGGCAGCCATGACTTGCTGTCCTGAAACCTTGAAGAAAACTGTACCGTAGATCTTATTTCACCCTGGGGCTTGGCTACGTCCGTAACTGCGGTGAACAACATGTGTGAGTTTAGTGTTGCAACAAGGATGCACTTCGTTGTTTCCAAGCCAATGTGCAGTCATGCATGGAGCGTTTTGAGAGACGTGTACTTGCAGGCGCTGCTCTGGCTGAACCTACTGCGCTGTCTCTCCAGTCCTGGGCAGCCGCCGGCATCCCCCCCCTCTCCCCTCCTCCTTCCACCCCCTCTCTTCCCATTTACCTTTTACTTCGTTCAAGTTGGAGTTGCGTGTTGTATCTTTGAGCAGTTCGGATTCAATTTACCCGTTGCTTCGACAAAACCCAGCCCCATATATTGTTATTGTGAGTGCTTGCGTGTCTCATTGACAGAGGGCAGGAGGCAAGCCTTAGTGGGGTTACCCATGCTGGGCAGATTACATGTGGAGAGACAACACAAACTGGGGGCGCAGTGACCCAGGGTAGAAGTATTTTAAGGCCCTAAACATAAAGACAAGAGCTGCGACCAGGACGCCAGGTGTAAGGCAGCGAGGCGAGGCGTGAAAGCCTTTTGATGGCGCTGTCAAACAGGATGCAGTGCAGTAGAGCCATTGAAACTGAGGTAAAAAGACGTTGAGAGCGGTATATATAGTCTGAGATGACAGCTCGCTCCTCCTCCTCCTCCTCCTCCTCCTCCTCCTCCTCCTCCTCCTCCTCCTCCTCGTACTCCTCCCGCTCTCCCCCCTTCTCCTCCTCTTCCATCTCCTCCTGTGACCTTGTCGATTTATTCGTTGTTATTTTTCGGTACCTCCCCCTCCTTGTCCAAAGAACTCCATGCCGAGTTCCCTAAGGCAGTCTTCAAAGTAATGAGATCAAATATCCAGAAATTCTCTCTCTCTCTCTCTCTCTCTCTCTCTCTCTCTCTCTCTCTCTCTCTCTCTCTCTCTCTCTCTCTCTCTCTCTCTCTCTCTCTCTCTCTCTCTCTCTCTCATTACATCACGTTTTCTCTCACACCATCACCCGCCTCATCCCCTCTCATTATTGTTCTTGAGATAGAGTTTTAACTGCTTTTTGAATGACTGAAGATTCGATGTATTTTTTACAGAAAAAGGTAGCGAGTTCCATATCTTTGTAGCATAATAAGTGAACGATTTACGAAACACTTCCGTGTGGACCATGGAGGATGAAGATTTGATATAGAGAATGAACGGAGTCGTGTATCGCCTAAGCGTGAGAACATTTCTTGGAGGTAGGATGGAGATTGCAATGTCAACGTTTTGTATACTAATATGGCCGTTTGAAACTGACATTCATGTTCAAAAGAGAGCCAGTTCAAACTGGACAGTATTTCATTTAGAGGCATTTCATAGTTATTCATGATATTACGTCCAGATCTCCTCATGATTCGATTGACAGAATCTTTATATCTGTGAGGACAATGACCCCAGATATTTAAACACTAGTTTATATGTGGGGCGAGGTATGCAGTGTGAAACATTTTCCTGTTTTCCATGGGAAGGAATGCTTTTATCTTTTTAAATATAAATAACTGAGTATTGAGTTTTTAATGACATATTCAGCATGACTGGTCCATGACAGATTGTCATCAATAAGCACACCAAGTAATTTTTGTTTATGAACGTTTGGTATCGGATAACTGCGTAAATTCAGGTTTAGTTTCATAGCGGAGAGAGTTCGTCTTCTTTGCTGAGTAGTTATTAGCATACATGTTGTTTTTAGTGGGTTCAGGGTCATTCCATTTTGTCTTGTCCAGTAATCTATTCTATCAAGTCATCATCAAGTTTGTTTTGGAGTTCCGATAGATCGGATGCAATAGCTGTAAGAGTGCTGTCGTCTGCATACAGATCAGCATCAGACTGAGAGGTATACTCAAGGAAAATCCGAAGGAAAAAATGGAGTAAAGTAGAGGCCCGAGAATTGAGCCTTGAGGTACGCCAGAACTGATTTTACATTCTTTTGATAGTTTTGTGTCGACTGAAACCTGTTGTGTTCTTCCGTTGAGATAGGGTTGTAATCATTTAAGTGATGATTTTTCACATCCTGATGCATGTAATTTTTATGAATTATATTATACGGAACGAGATCAAATGCCTTTGAGAAGTCAAGAAAGACCACCCCAACAAGTTTCCCCTCATTAATTGCACTATAGCATTTATTTGTCATGTGTGTCAACATCGTTTAACATGAATGTTTGGATCTGAATCCAGACTCATTTGCAGAAAGCAATTTATGTTTTTCGAAATATTCACAGAGAGAATCGTGTACACGGCGCTCTAGAATTGTACTCAGTACGGGAAGAATAGACACTGGTCAGTAATTTTTTTATTAGTGACCAGTCCCGTTTTTTTAAAAGTGGTTCTACGTTTGCCTTTTTCCACTGGTCAGCAAAACAGCAGTATTCTATGCTAGAGTTGCATATTTTAGCAACGGCTTTACAAATGATATGAGAGGATAGTTTTAACATTCTAGCATTTATACCATCTAAGCCAGTTGCTTTATCAGTGTTTTGATAAGGGCATGTTTATCAATAAGGTGAATAAGAATAGTTTGCAGGTAATCGAGAGCTTCGTTTGGGGATATCGAGTTGTATATGTTAAGTTCAAGTGTATCCTCTTCAAATAAAGTAATACAATGTAGTCAAGACAACGTAAAACATCAGCATGGGTGCAAACTAACATCTCAGACGATCGAACTTTACGAAAATGGTCGGTATTATTTCGTAGATACTTACCTGCGTTCAGAGCAAGTTCTTGGACAATCCAGAACAGCAGAATTCTGTTCATCTTTGGCTTTTACGTGTACATGTAGACATGTTGCGCGTTTCGCACTTGGCTTACACGCGAGTTCCCGCCCGAAGAGGAAGGAATGCCAGTAAGACGCACGGTCGTCTGCTTGGGACAGGAGCAGGAACGCCAGTGTCTCACGCAACAAGCTCCGGCATGCAACTGAGTCACTCCACTGGACTGCACTGGAATGCGACTGTCTACTTTCATTTTAACTTTTACCACCGCGCAGCGGGCAGGTGGTGAACGATACTGCGTCGCTGTTTTGAACATCTGATCCAGCACTGTTGTCTTGATGATGTATGAATAGACACAGCTCCTCGCTGTAGCAGTCACCCACCACATCTTATCTTCATCAGAAAACGTTCATCCCAAGAGTGCGTGCACTGCTGACACTCGGATGCCTCCAGTTTTGCCAAGAAGAGTGCTAGCATATATTAGAAGAAGGAGAAGAAAAAGACGAAAAAAGAAGGGGAAGAAGAAGAAGAAGGGGAAGAAGAAGAAGAAGAAGAAGAAGAAGAAGAAGAAGAAGAAGAAGAAGAAGAAGAAGAAGAAGAAGAAGAAGGAGGAGAAGAAGGAGAAGGAGGAGAGAGGAGAGAGGAGAGGAAGGAGAGGAGGAGGAGGAGGAGGAAGGAGAAGGAGGAGAAGGGGGTGGAGGTTGGGGAAGAGGTGGGGAAAAGGGAGGTGGAGGGGGAAGTGGAGGAGGAGGGGGAGATGGGAAAAGAGGAGGGGGAGATGGGAAAAGAGGAGGGGGAGGTGGGAAAAGAGGAAGGGGAGGGGGGAAAGAGAAGGAGGGGGAGGGGGTGAAAGAGGAGAAGGGGGAGGGGGGGGAAGAGAAGGAGGGGGAGGGGGGGGAGAAAAGGAGGGGAGGGGGGAAAGAGGAGGGGGAGGGGGAGAAGAGGAGGAGGAGGAGGGAGGGGGAGATGGGAAAAGAGGAGGAGGAGGTAGGGAAAAGAGGAGGAGGAGGTAGGGGAAGAGGAGGAGGAGGAGGAGGAGGGGGAAGAAGAGGAGGAGGAGGTAGGGGGAAGAGGAGGAGAAAGAGGTAGGTGGAAGAGGAGGAGGTAGGGAGAAGAGGAGAAGGAGGATGTAGGGGGAAGAGGAGGAGGAGGAGGTAGGGGGAAGAAGAGGAGGAGGAGGTAGGGGGAGGAGGAGGTAGGGGGAGGAAAAGGTAGGGGAGGAAGAGGTAGGAGGAGGAGGTAGTGGGAAGAGGAGGAGGAGGAGGTAGGAGGAAGAGGAGGAGGAGGAGGTAGGGGGAAGAGGAGGAGAAGGAGGTAGGGGGAAGAGGAGGAGGAGGAGGTAGGGAGAAGAGGAGAAGGAGGATGTAGGGGGAAGAGGAGGAGGAGGAGGTAGGGGGAGAATAGGAGGAGGAGGTAGGGGGAGGAGGAGGTAGGGGGAGGAGAAGGTAGGGGGAGGAAGAGGTAGGAGGAGGAGGTAGGGGGAAGAGGAGGAGGTGGAGGTAGGGGGAAGAGGAGAGGAGGAGGTAGGGGGAAGAGGAGGAGGTAGGGGAAGAGGAGGAGGAGGTAGGGGGAAGAGGAGGAGGACAAGGGAGGAGGAATGGGAGGGGGTGGAGGGAAGGGGAAGAGGAGGACGAGGAGAAGGGAGGGGGAGGTAAGGGAAAGAGGAGGAAAAGGTAGGGGGAAGAGGAGGAGGAGGGAGAGGGAGGTTTGAGGGAAAGGAGGAGGAGGAGGTAGGGGGAAGAGGAGGAGGAGGAGGAGGTAGGGAGAGGGGGAGGTAAGGGAGAGGAGGAGAAAAAGGTAGGGGGAAGAGGAGGAGGAGAAGGGAGAGGGAGGTATGAGGGAAAGGAGGAGGAGGAGATAGGGGGAAGAGGAGGAGGAGGTAGGGAGAGAAGGAGGTAGGGAGAAGGAGGTAATGGTGATGAGATGGTGGTAGTTGGCTGTGGTAGTTATGGTGATATGATGATGGCAGGTTGCAGTGATAGTAATGGTGATGTGATGGTGGTAGTGTGGTAGTGGTGGTAGTGGGGATATGATGAGGGTGGGGTGGGGGGCTTATAAGAAATATTCGGACATGCTCGTGCAAGTCTTACTGAGCTCCTGACACCGCTAATCTTCGTCATCCATCGATTTCCACAATGACGTCATTGGCACCACAAAAAAAACCGCAGCCCCCACACAGATGCGCCGAGTCTGTGGCAACGTGGGCAGATTAGGTGTGGCAGTCCGAATCCAAGGGCGCTGTAACACACACGTCACGCGCTACAGACATGACCACAGCCATCCTGCCAACAACCCATACAGCAACGGAGGAACGCCTTCGCTTTAGACTCGAGGAGAAAAGTAGTTGGCCTGCAGCCTACGGCATGTTGATTTTAGACAAGTGTTTAATACAGTAAACAGAGGCATTCTGTGGAAAAAAATACCAGAAAATGTATTAATTGGTAACGTTTTCAATATCCTGATAGATATATACAGGTCAGAGAAAGAGAGAGAGAGAGCGAGCGAGCGAGCGAGACACTTTGACTTTGACTCATTTATTGTATACAGGCCGACCGCCCTTTACAATTTAACATACAATATCACAAAATAAACTGTTCCTACATACAATCAATGGCAGTTTTTCTCTCGGTGTTTCAAGGTATAATGTGTGTACATAGCCACATTTCTTGTCGTTATCAGAAGCGGACATGAGTTGCATGAAATCCGTTCCAGCCTCTAAATGACGTATGGTGTACTTCTACCTTAATTCTTCATAGTAGGAGCAGTCTACCATGAGAGAGAGAGAGAGAGAGAGAGAGAGAGAGAGAGAGAGAGAGAGAGAGAGAGAGAGAGAGAGAGAGAGAGAGAGAGAGCGACTTACTCCGCCAGCTGCTAATGACAATACAAAACAGACTGCTTTCGAGGGCTTCAAATCATCAAATTAATGAGCATAGTATGCTGACATCACATAAAATAAGTGTAGACGTCAACATTCAGAGACCTTACACAGTCGCAACGTGAAGGAAACAACGCAGTACTTGATTGCGTATTTGCACATTGACTCTACAGACTTCGAGTGAAGCTCGTCGTGGTACACAGCACTGACGCTATGTGCGTGCCTATTGTTTGAGGAGAAACAATACTTGTCTGTGTGGCCCTCATTTTCACCTCTCGCATAATGACATCGAAACCAATCAACATTTCTAATGAGCGTCTGTAAAGACTTCTATTCTAAGCTGATGACCTCTCGCCTGTTGAGGCTCGGGTGTGTTTGGTGTCGATACGGGGTTTGAATTTCTCCTTGCCAAAGGTTTCCACTGGACAACTGGTCTGGCTGAGAAGACGATGTACACAGCCAAGTCAGGGCTGGCTGCTGAAGATCATTGACGCGTCGTCTCCATACTCAAAGACAAGCGCGACTGCTTCCGATGCACGTGCTTGTTGACTCGCAAGGATGTGTCTGGTCCTGTCAGACACTGCCGCTTCACTGCACGCCAAAACCACTAGCAGTGTTCTGTGTTGAGTTGAAGACTGTGTTTACTTCTTCAGGACATTAGCTGAACAAGTATCCATGGATAATTTGCACCATGGCTGAAAAAACGTTTGAAGACATGCGTCTGTGAACAATACATTTTTCATTTCTACAAACTACATTTGCTGCAGCTGACGGAGTAAGCAGTCAGGCCGGTAAGTATGACGAGTCCACTGGGGCGTTTCCTCAAGCATGGTCGTCCCTGCGCTGGATCTATTTCCCCTATGGGCGTCACCAGGTAACTTGCTCCATCACCGACACTGCGCATTATCAAACGCACGGCTGCACAGAAGCGGTGGCTTCGGGAACAATGTTTTGCTTGTGCAGGGAGTGATCGCCTGGTGAGATCCAGAGGTGATGTGATGGTGGTAGGTGACAGTGATGGTAGTTGTAATGTGATGTTGGTTGTGACAGTAGTGGTAGAGGTGATGTGATGGTGGTAGATGACACTGGTGGAAGTGGTGATGTGATATTGGTTGTGACAGTAGTGGTAGCGGTGATGTGACGGACGTAGGTGGCAGTAGTGGTAGTGGTGATATGATCAAAGATTATAGGTTACACAAAGATAGTTCATGCCGAGCTTTTGCTCTTTGAAGTTACAAGCAGCTAAAATTGCAGCGTTCCAAGCGGCTAGCACTATGGGAGATGCCTATAGTCCGTTTCAACATTGCACATTTAAAATGGTGGACATAGTCTCGCTTCGCGCAGAAAAAGCTGAATTTGGGGACACTAGAAACCCCATCCAAAGAAAATGTAAACCATGAACAGCATTAATTTATCAAAGCTGTATGTTGAATGCATCAAAAGGTATTGAAAGCTCCTACTTTTTAACAATCGAAATGCAGGTCACTCGCAGAACCACGTGTGCACGGGTCGACGTGATTGCAACGTTTGGTGACCCTGTTCTCTCTGTGTTAAAAATTATTATTCTTCAAATCGGTCAAATAGTGACGTCACTCGTTCTTCAACCTTGGTAGTTGATGACGTTATCGGAAATTTTAGAATTAGGTCCATCGCACATCTGTTGCTAGGCCATTTTTGTGCGAAGTCTCCACTAAATCCTATAATCATGTGACTAAATACAGTGCAATGTTGAAACGGACTATAGGCATTTCCCATAGTGCTGGCCGCTTGGGGCGCAACGTGTCTCGACCCTCACGAGAATGAGCTAATGAACTATCTTTGTGTAACCTATAATCTTTGATATGATGTAGGTAGGTGACAGTGGTGGTAGTTGTAATGTGAGGGTGGTAAGTGGCACTGGTTGTAGTGGTGATATGATGTTGGTAGGTGACAGTGGTGGTAGTGGTGATGTGATGGTGGTAGGTAGCAGTGGTGGTAGTTGTAATGTGATGGTGGTAGATGGCAGCGGTGGTAGTGGTGATGTGATTTTCGTAGGTACCAGTTGTGATGTGGTGTTGGTAGGTGACAGTGGTTGTAGTGATGATGTGATGTTGGTAGGTGACAGTGGTTGTAGTGGTGGTGTGATGATGGTAGGTGGCAGTTGTGGTAGTTGTAATGTGATGGTGGTAGGTGGCAGTGGTGGTAGTGTTGATGTGCAGGTGGTAGGTGGCAGTTGTGATGAGATAGTGGTAGGTGACAGTGGTGGTAGTGGTGATGTGATGGTGGTAGGTGACAGTGGTGGTAGTGGTGATGTGATGGTGGTAGGTGACAGTGGTGGTAGTGGTGATGTGATGGTGGTAGGTGACAGTGGTGGTAGTGGTGATGTGATGGTGGTTGGTGGCAGTGGTGGTGGTGGTGATGTGATGGTGGTAGGTGACAGTGGTGGTAATGGTGATGTGATGGTGGTTGGTGGCAGTGGTGGTAGTGGTGATGTGATGGTGGTTGGTGGCAGTGGTGGTGGTGGTGATGTGATGGTGGTAGGTGGCAGTGGTGGTGGTGGTGATGTGATGGTGGTAGGTGGCAGTGGTGGTAGTGGTGATGTGGTGGTGGTAGTGGTGATGTGGTGGTGGTAGTGGTGATGTGGTGGTGGTAGTGGTGATGTGGTGGTGGTAGTGGTGATGTGGTGGTGGTAGTGGTGATGTGGTGGTGGTAGTGGTGGTGGTGGTGTGGTGGTGGTGGTAGGTGGGTGGTGGTAGTGGTGATGTGGTGGTGGTAGTGGTGATGTGGTGGTGGTAGTGGTGTGGTGGTGGTGATGTGGTGGTGGTAGTGGTGATGTGGTGGTGGTGGTGGTGGTGGTGGTGGTGGTAGGTGGCAGTTGTAGTGTAGTGGTAGTGATGGTGGTAGTGGTGGTAGTGGTGGTGGTGGTAGTGTAGTGGTGACAGTGGTGGTAGTGGTGATGTGGTGGTGGTAGATGCAGTGGTGTAGTGGTGGTGAGTGGTGGTAGGTGCAGTGGTGGTAGTGGTGTGTATGTTGGTGGTGCAGTGGTGGTAGTGGTGAGTGTGGTGGTAGGTGGCAGTGGTGGTAGTGGTGAAGTGATGGTGGTGGTGGCAGTGGTAGTAGTGGTGATGGGGTGGTGGTAGTGGTGGTAGTGGTGATGTGATGGTGGTAGGTGACAGTGGTGTAGTGGTGATGTGATGTTGGTAGGTGACAATAGTGGTAGTTGTGATGTAATGTTGGTTGGTGACAGTGGTGGTAGTGGTGATGTGATGGTCGTAGGTGACAGTGGTCTTAGTGGTGATGTGATGTTGGTAGGTGACAGTGGTGGTAGTGGTGATGTGATTGTGGTAGGTGACAGTGGTGGTAGTGGTGATGTGATGGTGGTAGGTGACAGTGGTGGTAGTGGTGATGTGATGGTGGTAGGTGGCAGTGGTGGTAGTGGTGATGTGATGGTGGTAGGTGACAGTGGTGGTAGTGGTGATGTGATGGTGGTAGGTGACAGTGGTGGTAGTGGTGATGTGATTGTGGTAGGTGACAGTGGTGGTAGTGGTGATGTGATGGTGGTAGGTGACAGTGTGGTGTGATGTGATGGTGGTAGGTGACAGTGGTGGTAGTGGTGATGTGATGGTGGTAGGTAAATGGTGGTGGTGGTGATGTGATGATGGTAGGTGACAGTGGTGGTGGTGGTGATGTGATGGTGGTAGGTGGCAGTGGTGGTAGTGGTGATGTGATAGTGGTAGGTGGCAGTGGTGGTAGTGTTGATGTGATGGTGGTAGGTGGCAGTTGTGATGTGATAGTGGTAGGTGACAGTGGTGGTGGTGGTGATGTGATGGTGGTAGGTGGCAGTTGTGATGTGATGGTTTGAGGTTTGAAGACATGCGTCTGTGAACAATACATTTTTCATTTCCACAAACTACATTTGCTGCAGCTGACGGAGTAAGCAGTCAGGCCGGTATGTATGACGAGTCCACTGGGGCGTTTCCTCAAGCATGGTCGTCCCTGCGCTGGATCTATTTCCCCTATGGGCGTCACCAGGTTACTTGCTCCATCACCGACACTGCGCATTATCAAACGCACGGCTGCACAAAAACGGTGGCTTCGGGAACAATGTTTTGCTTGTGCAGGGAGTGATCGCCTGGTGAGATCCAGCCACTCCTTTCAAACCAGCGAGAACAGAATCCTGTTTCTCAAATAACAAGACGGTGGGGAATGGCGTAAGAAGAACCCGGAAAAAACCCTGCCTTTTGTCCCAGTACGGCGTCGTCCCGCCTGACTGCCTTGGAAAGAGGTCGGCAGAGCCAGACTTACGCGGTCTCCTGCTGCGGCAAGCCCAGACCCCAGGGATGGGAATCTTTCAGTTTCCCCATAAACTAAACTATTTGGCGTTTTGGCATCAACGTTCAGAAGCCTCTTGTATGCAATTAAATGCGACCTCTCTACACTGAGATGCTCTTTTATTCGCCATAACTCTGACGCATATAATAACGAGGGTTGTGTACCTGAGCATCAAGCAATTTAAAGTATATTTTAGGGTTAAAGGTATGGATTGCCCACATTAATTTTAGAAGTGATACAGTTTTCTGTTTGGCTTTGTTAGAGAGGCACAGAGGAGAGAGAGAGAGAGAGAGAGAGAGAGAGAGAGAGAGAGAGAGAGAGAGAGAGGGAGAGAGAGAGAGAGAGAGATGAACAGAGAGAGAGAGATTGATTGATTGATTCGTTTATTTCGACCAACGACCCATCATTCAGGAATATATACATATATACAAAATAAAAACATTAGATCACAAAAGAATATCATATGCGGATGAAAGACAGTGATCTATCAAAACTCGCCAGTATGCAATTTCACTGAAAATAACATTAATTATTTGTACACCAAGTTAAAGTTGTTCACATGTCAACTTATAGTCTAATGCTCATCTTGAGCGTCTGATGAAATCTAACGAGAGAGAGAGAGAGAGAGAGAGAGAGAGAGAGAGAGATCAATTTCTTTATTTCGGCCGACGACCCGTCAAATGAATTCATATCATTACACGTAAGTGTATGGCATACTATGGCAATCTTTACCACAAAAAAGCATCAATGTACATATACGATTAGTCAAATGTTGATGTTACGAAACGCGATATGTACATGTTTAAGATACAGAAATATCAAATTATGGATAAAGGTAATTCAGCCATTTCCCTACTACATGTATCAGCATATATTTGCAGAGGTTATGGATACACAAGAAACGTATTCAATGGAAGAGAAGTTCAACAATAAGGAATCCATACAAATCAGATATGTACCTAGGTGTAATGATGCAAAGACGGGCATTCCAAACGGTTAGATTCCTACATCAGATTAAGATAACTGTAACGGGTAAAACATGGAGAGAGAGAAAGAAAGAAAGAGAGAGAGAGAGAGAGAGAGAGAGGGAGAGAGAGGGAGAGAGAGAGAGAGAGAGAGAGAGAGAGAGAGAGAGATAGAGAGAGAGAGGAGGGTGATGAACAGATGTATACTTAAACCGTCTATTCATGTACCATAGTTGTATTCATCATTTCAATATAGAGGACTACTCAATATTGTACAACAATCTTTAGATTATTCATCCCGGTGCGCACTGGTTTGAGAGACAAATGAAAGGACCGTGACTCCGGGTTCCACTTCAGTAGACCGATTGCGCAGTTGTAGAGCGTAGTATATGTACATTTCTACGTCTCTCGTCTTCCGTATATCTTGTCCATCAAGACGATATTTAAGACAGGTACGTACTGGGATGATATACCTAGCTATGTATTTTGTCCTGAGAACGTTGTATTCTGGGCAGTGGATTAAAAAGTGCACTTCATTTTCTACATTGTCAACACAAAATGGGCAGTATACACTATTGTGTTCCGACTTGTACCTTCCGTTGACATGCAGTTCATTAATCCCTAACCTAAATCTAATAAAGGAGTCTCAAAATTTCTTGGTGTTTATACCATTGAGATAACTTTCGCATTGCCAGGAAGTTTTGAATGATCTATAGAATCTAAAACGTTCACTTGCGCTGAGAGAGAGAGAGAGAGAGAGAGAGAGAGAGATGGATGGATGGATGGATGGATGAATGGGTGGATGGATAGATGGACGGACGGACGGACGGACGGACGGACGGTCGGACGGACGGACGGTCGGACGGACGGATGAATGGATGGATGGATGGATGGATGGATGGATGGATGGATGGATGGATGGATGGATGGATGGATGGATGGATGGAGTTTAAGGGCCTATCAGCCTTGTAGGCTTTATAGGCCACAACGTTAAGAAACACCTATCTTCAACAAGGTATTAAAACTCTTCTCAACAGTGAGGTCTCATACAGTTCACCTATCTAGTGACCTGAACTCTATTAAATCGAATCCCACTGCCCACCAGCCAGCAAAGGCTGTGTAGAGCCTTCAAACACGAAAAAGCATAAAGGGCGATAGGGTAAAATTTCACATCTCGATGTCCTTGTCACCGACAAAGCATTTAGAGATAGGTGGATGGAGCCCAAGGGCTCATCAGCCTTGAATGCCATTCAAGGCCCCAACATACTTCCACTGAATAAACATGCGGAATTAAAAGATTACCACATACGAGGTAAGTGGAGAAATATCGAAAACAATAAAGACATAGTTTGACTAATAAACAAGAATAATACTCAGAATCTATCAAACATTTTATCACAGCTAGAGGATCTTTAAACATGTCTGACAGACTGCTCGACCCACTCTGTAGATGAGCAAGTCGAGGGCACTCCACCAGAACCTGTCGCATGGTGAGCCTGCACTGGCAGGTGCGGCACTCCGGTGGAGGCTCCAACCGCAACAAATAGGAGTGGGTCAGAACAGAATGGCCGATCCGGGAACGGCAGAGCACAACTTCCTCTCTTCTTGTGAGCGATGTGGGGGAGAGTCGCTCAC
>JAWQFJ010022203.1:22500-30000 GCA_034096865.1 Theodoxus fluviatilis
ACGTCACAAATGCAGATATCTCTTTAGCTCTATCAGACAAAGGAATCCCATAATATCCTTTTAATAGGTCGAGCTTAGTGATGAACCTGGCATTGCCTACATTATCCACACAGTCATCTATGCGGGGTATGGGATAGGAATCCGCTTTCGTCACTGCATTCACTCGCCTATAGTCTGTACACATCCGCCATCCATTCACTCCCTTCCGAACCATTACACACGGAGAGCTCCAACTACTAGAGCTAGGCTCGATCAAATCATGTTGTAACAGAAACTGTACCTCTCCTCTCAATGCATCTCTCTTCTCTCCTACTACTCGATAGGCATGTTGCTTCACCGGTGAAGTACTAGGGTCTAACAATTCAATATCATGGGTCATCAAGTGGGTACGGTGTGGCACATCCGTGAACAACATGGGGTAGCGATTCAACACATCTTTCACCCCTTCTCTCTCTTTCTCTGTCAGATGAGTCAACATGCTTTCTGGATGGTGATACAAATACACATTGCTCGTATCCGTTTTCATCCCCACTTCTTCTCGACTCCCTTCATCCTCCCCTGATTTAATCATTATAGCACACACTCGAGCATTCTTCTCATGACCTTCACTCTCTGGACACTTCTTCAACATGTTCACATGGCACAACCGTTCTTTCCTGCGACCTCCAGGAGTACTAACAACATATGTCACATCCCCCACCCTTCTCTGCACCTCGTACGGTCCTAGGTACCTAGCTGAGAGGGAACCACCTGGGACAGGGGATAACATCAGCACTTTGTCTCCCGGCTCGAACTTCCGATCTCTAGCTTTCTGATCATACCAGTCTTTCATCTTCACCTTCTTCTTCCCCAAGTGAGCATTCGCACACTTCACCGCCCTCATCATCCGTTCCTTCAACTCACTCACGAATGTCGCTACATCCTGGTCTTTTGGTCCCTCTATCCATTTGTCTTTCACTACCTTCAAAGGGCCTCTCACCTCGTGACCAAATACGAGCTCGAAAGGTGTGAATCCTAAAGACTCTTGAACCGAATCCCTAGCAGCAAACATCACGAAAGGAATGTCATCTGGCCACTTGTGTGGCTCATTCGAACAGTAGCATCTTAACATCTCTTTCAAGGTATGATGAAAACGTTCCAACACTCCCTGACTCTGAGGATGATACGGACTACTCATCACATGTGTGATGCCTAGATCTTTCAACGCGTCTTCAAAACTCTGTGACGTGAAATTGGTACCCCTGTCAGTCTGCACCTCCCGTGGCAATCCAAATACAGAAAAGAACTTCAGCATCGCCTCTCTCACAGACTTAGCAGTGATGTTCCTTAGAGGAACAGCCTCAGCAAATCTAGTAGTCATGCACATCAGGGTAAGTAGATACTGGTATCCACCTCGACTCTTTGGCAGCGGGCCAACACAATCCATCAGCACCCGTGAAAACGGTTCCTGCACCACTGGAATAGGTCTAAGACACACTTTCGGTTCATCCAAACCTTTCTTTCCCGATTGCTGACAGACAACACACTGCTTGCACAACCTCTTCACCTCCCTCAGCATTCCGGGCCACACGAAGTGCTGCCGCAACCGCTGGTACGTCTTGGTCACTCCCCTGTGTCCAGCCATAGGGCCGCTATGTGCTAGATCCAACACCATCTGTCTGTACCTACGGGGCAATACTATAGCACATCTCTCCTTCCAACTCTCTGATCGGAGCGCACCTCGGGGTCTACTTCTCAGCATCAACACCTCTTCTCTCAGGAAATACCCAGGGGAATCATTCATCTCCTTCTCATCCTCCGCTCGCTCGTACAGAGTGCGGGTATCCGAATCTACTTTCTGCTCCTCCACTAGAGCCGTTCTCCCTCCCACTGTCTCATGATTCAAGATCAACTGCTCTGTCCCCTCAACACGTCCCTCCAAATCCTCACTGGACTCACTCTCCCCCTCGGGCGACAGGAACGTACCCCTCAAATCCACATCCTGACTTTCCCCTCTCCTCCGGGCAGACCGGGTTACCACTCCACAGGGATAGACTTCCTCACTTCCCTCTCCCTTCTCACTTTCCCCTCCCTGGGAAGATCCGTGCATCACAGGTGCTTCTACCTCCTTCAACGCGAGAGCAGCCTCCTCCGAACCAACCATCCCCAACCGATCAGCCAAATCGTTCCCCAGCACTACGTCCACCCCTAGGCTGTATATCTCTGGAGCCACGCCCACTATCGCAAGACCGCTATAGTCTCTCGCCTCTAGCCTCACTTCATGGAGAGGACTAGTATGCACTGCACTCCCAGAGTCAACCCACAACACATTCTTCCCGATTCCCGTTCTTCCCCAATCAGCAACGGCGTCAAACCTCACCATGGAAACCTCCGCTCCGGTGTCACGCAGCACAGAGACAGGTACCTCAGTATCTCCCACCCACAACTTCCCAGGGGTCACATGCGGATTTCTACTCTTCCAAACTCCTCTCCTTGAAGACCATCCGTGACTCTCATCCAACTCTCTCTCTCTCAACCCGACTCCCTCCATCACCTCACGATCTAATCCTTTCTCTCTCACCCTCACACCAAGACTCTTCACTAGGCCTACACGCGGTCGATTATCAAAAATCACCCTCTTCCTGCAGTCACGACTCATGTGTCCCATCCTTCCACAACTAAAGCATTTGATACTCTTCAGTGGTTGACCTACAGTCCGTCCACTTCCCTTGCTGGCATCCGTCAACTTCTCACTCTTCCCTGACTTAGGATTTCTCCCTTCCTCCCGACTCTTCCTATGACCACTTCCCACATGAAGCAGATGGTAGTCGTCTGCCAACGAAGCTGCCTGGTCAATCCCCTCTACCTTCCTCTCCCCTAGGTAGACTCGAATCTCATCCGACACCGAGTTCTCGAACTGCTCCATCATAAACACCTGTTTCAGACGATTCAGATCACCAGATGCCTCAACAGCCACACACCATCTGTCAAACGTGCCATGCAATCGGTATGCAAAGTCCCGGAACGACTCTCTCTCTCCCTTCTTGCAATTCCTGAATTTCTGTCTATAGGCTTCAGAAGTGAGAGCATACTTCTTCAGAACTTCAGCTTTCAATGTCGCATAATCAGTCTCTTCTTTGGGCAAAGTGGTGTAAACTTCCGCAGCTTTACCAACCAGAACGCTACCCACTATGACAGTCCAATTCTTCCTCTGCCACCTCAAACTCTCAGCTTGCTTCTCAAATGCCGCGAAAAACCCTTCCACATTCATCTCAGAAAACACCGGAACTCCTGTGTATCTTCTCAAATCAATCTCTCCCTCTCTCTCCCTCCTAACCCTTTCTTCCTCCTCTTTTTCCTTCCTCTCTCTCTCTATCTCCACCTTGCTCTTTTCTAGCTCCAATCTCTCTCTCTCCAACTTCTCAGTGTCTACCCTGGCTCTCTCTGCCGCCTCCATCTTCTCTCTCTCCAACCTTTCAGCTGCTTCCACTTCCAATCTCTTCTCTCTTTCACTCGCTTCTAGGGCCAATTTCTTCTCCCTCTCACTCGCTTCTATTCTCTTCAACTCCACTTCCCTGTCCTTCTCTGCCGCTTCCATGTCCAATTTCTTCATTCTCTCAGCTGATTCTATTTCCATCTTGCGCATCTCCCATTCATGCTGCCTTTGTTTTTCCTCATTCGTCTCTCTCTCCCTCCTCTTTCCCCCATCCGGATCCATCTTCAGCACATTCTCCTCAGCCTTCCTATCATTCACGAACTTAATTAGAGCTTCTTGCTTGGCAACTTTTGAAACCCCTTTGCTGACATCCATACCATATCTCTCAATCATTTCGTCCAAACCCTGTTTATCCAAAGACAAAATCTCCGACAACGTCGGCCACTCTCCTTTCTCCGCCATGACTAATTTATCAACTCCCCAACCACTAAAGAGCAAACTAGCAAACTTCCCACACTAAGTATCTACTCAAATCCTAAGAATAGTCAAATCAAATACTAAGCAAGGTCACACACACAGCAAGGCATGAAAGCAATCAAGGTGAATCAAAAACAAAAATGGCAGTTCAGGTCATGTCACAACACTCTCGCTCAAGGCACAGACACTCCAAATTTAACTATTGAACATGAATTCAGATTTACTTTACTATTGCATTTCGTTCACTTTATCCCAAGACGAAGACCCCAAATGTGACGTACTCGTTCTTTAATCAAATTTCTCGTTTAAATGTCTAGGGGAAGAACTAGAGCACGCACCTTCACTCCTCCATTCAAACGCTAGATGGTAATTGTCTAAATGAAGCAATGGCAAAAACAGTATCAATTCAAAGGAAGTAGTTTAATTTTCATAAATGCATTTACCTGTGAACGGTGAATGGGCGTCCAGCGCCACAAAAATGCATAGAATGCAAGTAGAAGCAATCAATTCATTTCAACAAATTGAAGCGAGACAAATAAAACAAACAATGAAAAGAAAGATGTCTGCCCGAGCCGAGGTAATTAACTAAATGTACTTATCTGACCCTTTCGATGAAAACGTGCAGTTGGAGAAGCACGGACTTATACCCCACGCTCACCGCGTCAGCACCGGGGTTGGAATTGGGGGGAGGGGGTCTGAGTGCACCGACATTGCAGCCGGTGACCCTGGAGGGAAATCACCACAGTCGATGAAAACAGTTGAACTGGGCATTCTTTCGTTCTCTCTCTCTCTCTCTCTCTGGCATTTCTTCTTCTTCTGCGTCGTGTCGAAAGAACTGGCTCCTCCGTCTTCTTCTTCTTTTTCCTCGGACAGGAGTCGGTCTGCTTCCCAACAAGACAGGCCACCACACTTCAGCAGAGCAGGGAAGCAGGCTGGCAGGCAAGCTGGCTGTTCAACATTCCACCACCCCCTGGCAGAGGGGTTCGCTTCCAACCGGCTCCGGGCCGGCTGAGGTTTCTCACTATTCCCATTCTACGTTTCTCTATATGGCCACCGCCAAGTATAAACCTAACAAGCAGGGCGCCAGCATCTTCACGGACACTGCTTTTGCTGAAAATAAATGTTATGACGCCACGAGCATCCGGCGACACTCGTTTAAATAACTTCACTGACGTCACCAAGTTCAGCCAGTCCAATCACCACTGTCCATCCCACCCCACTCTGACTGGTCAATTCACAAGTTGAAAGTCACAGGTTGGTCAGCGCTAAAACGCCAGTGGAGTCCACTACACTGGTAACGCTTTCAAGTCATTCACCTGCACAGGGGTCAATTCTATACCGACACCGGCTCAGGGCAATGAAAAAACCTCTAAAGCTACGGCTCAGCAGACGCATAGTAAACATTTCTAGTAATACTAATAACCAGAAGGCATGAAAAAACGTTGTCTCGCCACAGTGGGTCTTTAGAGCACTTTTGAACTGGGGCAGGGTGTCAGAATGACGGACTGAGAGAGGCAGACTATTCCAGGTGACAGGTCCAATATAGGAGAAGGCACGCTGTCCTTGAGTTTTCTTATTACGGCGGGGGATCTTAAGCATTCTAGAGTCAGCAGCTGAGCGTAGAGATCTGGAGGGCGTGTAGACTGCAAGAATTTCTGTAAGAGCGTGTGGTGCGGTGTTGTCGATGGCCTTGAAGCACAAAGTAGCAAGTTTATAATCTATCCTCTGAGAGATGGGGAGCCAGTGAAGTGTATGTAGGAGTGATGAGACATGGGTACGCTTGGGACATCGAAAAACTAGCCTAGCAGCACAATTCTGAACTTTCTGGAGTTTGTTAAGCAGAGTGTCAGGGATGCCAGCGAGAAGAGAGTTTCCATAGTCGAGACGAGACAGAACAAGTGATGTGATGAGCGTTTTGGTGGCCTGCTGAGAAAGATAATGACGAATGGTACTAATTTTCCTTAGCTCATAATATGCTAACTGACAGACTTTGTTGACATGAGATCTCATTGACAGATCATCGTCAAACATGACGCCTAAATTTCTAACAGACTGAGAGAAGACGATGTCACTGTGACCAATGGTTAGTTTGAGGGCCTGATCCGATTTGCCTCCGCCGCCCACCAGGAGTGCTTCAGTTTTTGAGTCATTGAGTTGGAGCTTGTTCCGGGTCATCCACCGTTTCACGTCAGAGATACAGTGTTCGCTGGTAGAAAGAAGAGAGTGGATTTGACTGGGATGGGAGGAGTTGTAGAGCTGGGTATCATCAGCAAATTCACTGTGAGAGACTGAATGACTGTCAATTACATTGGAGAGTGGTTGGGTGTACAGTAGAAACAGCAGAGGACCCAGAACAGAGCCCTGAGGGACTCCGTACTTGAGAGGTGTAGGATCAGAAGCAAACCCGAGATCGAAACAGTCTGTCTACGTTCTGAGAGATATGAATGCAGGAAAGAGAGTGCTAAGTTCCCAATGCCAAAAACGTTTCTAAGACGGGTGAGAAGAATTCCATGGTCTATTGTGTCGAACGCGGCACTCAAGTCCAACAGAGTAAGAAGAGAAACTTTGGAATTGTCAGAAGCAACGAGAAGATCGTTTAGAACACGGAGCAGAGCTGTTTCGGTGGAATGATGAGCACGGTACGCGGATTGAAAACGGGCCAAAAGGTCATACTGGGACACGTGCTCCAGCAGCTGCTGCAAAGCTAACTTCTCTAACAATTTTGACAGAAAAGAAAGATTGGAGACTGGCCTATAGTTACTAAGTTTGTTTGGATCTAGGTCCTGCTTCTTCAAGAGCGGCTTAACTATAGCCTGCTTGAAAACACTAGGGAAGGTGCCAGTCTGGAAGCAATCATTGATCATCTGTGTCAGGACAGGTAGGATCTCATCAATGCACTCAACTAAGAGGGGTGTGGGAACAGGGTCAAGGTCACAGGAGGTAGGGTTCATACTGCGGATGGTCTTGAGGACCGCACTAGCCTCAACCGGGCTGAACTGAAGGAGGGGAGTACCCCTGAAGGATACTGGATCATCACTAACAGGCGCACCTGCATCAGCAGACATGTCAACGCTGCTTCGAATATCGGACACCTTGGACACAAAAAAGTCGCAAAACATCTGAGGTAACAACGACATTGGTGAAGAAGGGAGAGTAGTACAACGGGTCTTGTTCATGAGCCTGTTCGTGATGGAAAATAATTGACCGCAAGTGGTAGAAGCACATATTTTTGCATTGAAGTACACTGTCTTAGCCGTATCGACTAGACGATTGATCTTGTGCTTGAAAGAACAAAAATTTCTTTGTGAACAGCCAAACCAGAACGCAGCCACTGTCGCTCAGCTTGTCGCTTTCTCTGCTTCAAAGCAGGGAATTCGGCAGCGATGGTGCTATACCACGGGGCGGAGCGACGCCGAGGGACCTTGCGCTGCGCTGCTGGGGCATGACTGTCAAGGACAGAGCGGAGGTGATCACACAACTGGTCAGCGGATAGCGCGAGTGACGCAGCAGCCAGAGCAGCCACATCATGTTTGAACACAGTCAAAGAACTCTGGCTAGAGAGAGAGAGAGAGAGAGAGAGAGAGAGAGAGAGAGAGAGAGAGAGAGAG
>JAWQFJ010022203.1:35000-45653 GCA_034096865.1 Theodoxus fluviatilis
GTTAGTACAAAATATTTTGGGATGTCCAGTCCTCTCCAGAGAGAAGCGGCACGAAAAGTGACATTCATCCATCGAATTCAGATGTATATCTCCTACTTTGCAGATTTTTATCATTGACAAAATTCCACTTCATCTAAGGAGACAGCCGTCTTTTATCATATATGATGGAGAAATTGTGCTCTCCGTGAATAAGCGTTTGTTCCGATATCTTCCATGAACATTGACGGGTTATCGTGGTGCCCAAAGTAAGGGCTGGTCAGTAAAATGTAACTGTCCTGAGCCAACGATGTTTTGATTTTTAAAATGAAATTTCTTTGTTTCCGAAATTACTTGGTTTCTTAACATTGCCCAATCAAGGATATTTTTTTGTTTCATGGGTTTTCTGTTTTTCATTAGCTACTGAAAGAATGCTAAAATTCTGTTTCTACCAGCATTTCTTAAATTTCAAAGAAAAACGTTGTGTTTCTATTGATTAAAAAAAAAAATTCTAGTCATACTTTCCCGTTGGATCTCAAAACACACTATCTTGTGTGGGACGAATTTCGCAAGGCATCATAAGACTCTTCATTGTTAATTCTTCCCTCTCAAGGCTGCACTGTTTTAGCGGGAGAATAATTAAGACGAAAAATTGTTTTATTTTGAAGTTTTGCTTTAACAAAACCGAACTACGCTACTTGCCAAGTCTCATTTGCATTGAAATATTGGGAATGTCTAGTTTGCCATATGCAGTCGTACAGATGAAGTTGTCAAAATGATGCATGTGCGTACTCGTTAGATTATTGATGCGCATTCAGTGAAGTACTATAGGGCGTGGTTTCAGTATTTTGCAAAATCTCCGAAGATATGTCTCTAGTACAGTACACTCATATTCGTTATACTCGAGATCGTCAAGACGCGCATTTTCACACACACACACACACACACACACACACACACACACACACACACATACACACACACACACACATAATACCGACGAGTACGCATACGCGCGCGTACGCACGCATCTCCACGCATGCATCTCCACGCATGCATCCATGCTGTCTAGGCATACGCATGAATACATGCATTTTTCTTTCAAGTTTGCATATTCACAGGGAAAATATAGATACATCTTATGCCTATCAGCGCGCGCGCACACCATTTTGCTTGCTTATTAGCTTGCTCAAGCGCGCATGCATTTCCGCACAAGGTTGCTTGCTAAAGCACATATTTCTCCCGCAAATCCACCCACAGATATAATTGCGACTCATGAATGGATTTATTTCGTGATAACTAAAACAATATTGTGGAAGAACAATTTGAAATAAAAGGAAAGGTTATGCGAATTTTACAAGTGTGGTGTGGATAGTATTCCTTATTTTTTATATATAAAAAGGCACATTAATAAATTGTTAAAGTTAACTCCGTGTTTCATGGAGCGCTTTCCCAAAGCATGACCGTTGTTCCCCCACCCCACCCCCTCCCCCCCCCCCCCCCCCCCCCAAAAATATCATATAGCATTCGACCTCTTCATATAACGATGCTGTGAGACAAAACGCAATGCCCGTGATCTAAATATGATCGAAATCAGGCTCATCATCCTTATAAGTTATTCAACGGCAAGGATGGAATCGAGGATTGGGATGGAGTGGGGTGGAGTGGGGTAAGGTGGGGTAGAGTGGGGTGGGGTGGAGTAGAGTGAGGTGGGTTGTAGCGGGGTGAGGTAGAGTGGGGTCGGATGGGGTGGAGCGGGGTAGGGTGGGGTCGAGTGGGGTAGGGTGGGTTGGAGCGGGATGGGGTAGAGTGGGGTGGGATGGGGTAGAGTGGGGTGGGATGGAGCGGGGTGGGGTGGGGTAGGGTAGAACTGGATGGGGTGGGGTAGAGTGGGGTGGGATGGAGCGGGGTGGGATGACGTAGAGTGGGGTGGGATGGAGCGGGATGAGGTAGAGTGGGGTGGGATGGGGTAGAGTGGGGTGGGATGGGGTAGATTGGGGTGGGATGGAGCGGGATGGGGTAGAGTGGGGTGGGATGGAGCGGGGTGGGGTGGGGTAGGGTAGAACTGGGTGGGGTAGAGTGGGGTGGGATGGAGCGGGGTGGGATGAGGTAGAGTGGGGTGGGATGGAGCGGGATGGGGTAGAGTGGGGTGGGATGGAGCCGGGTGGGGTAGGGTAGAACTGGGTGGGGTGGGTAGAGTGGGTGAGATGGAGCGGGGTGGGATGGGGTAGAACTGGGTGGGGTGGGGTAGAGTGGGGTGTGATGGGAGCCGAACACCATGACCAACACGGGCGCAGTCGTCATGTGGAGTTTTATTTTCCGACTGCCATCCCTGGTTTGGCACCGAGGTTGCTATTGGTGGTCCTCGCGTTGTTCCCGGAACGAAGTTCACACCAAGTCTCCCTGAGTCGGGATCAGCGCGGCTCCACAGGAGACAGTGTCCCTCCCAGACAGGTGTGGTCATTCCCCACTCCTGCCAACCTTTTGGCTTCAAACACTAGTGCGACGTGCATATGTGCGTGCATGCATGCATTGTGTGCGTTCCTGCCGTCACTTGGACACGCTCGGTGGCGCTGGCACTCCATCTTGGCAGTGCACAGTGTGCCTCGCGTGTTGCCAGCACGGCTGTCACGTGACAGGATTCCTCCTGCGTAATGTGCCGCGTCTTCCTCGCAGAACTGTCTAGCTCGATATGAGGCAAGATGGCGGACACAGGAGACAAGACGTGTGAAGGACGCGCGTAGGTAGGGGCAGGTCCTATGTAAGATGTAAGTCAGTACTTACGCTGTTGTCGAAGAGAATTGTGTTTTACGTATGCAGTGAAACTGTCGGCTGTAAATCAGCATTACCAAGGCGCACACGCTGCAGGGAAAATACGTAACTGATCGACCACGTTGATTAGAAGAAGCAGGACGCGTGCGGTGAAAGTGAGGAGAGAAATATGTGACGTATACATGTATTTAAAAAACAAAAGGTCTGAAACAGTCCAACCGACTGAAAAGGTTCTAATTCATTTTACCCCAAAAATGGTTACGGAAAAAGGAGAAGGACAGGAAGGCAAAGACAATTAGAGAGACAAAACTGAAGGCAAAACCAGACACATTTAGAGAAAGAATTCGGGGAAGACGTTCGAGACAGGGTAACAGAACTCGAGAAACCATTTGACAGGCAATTAGACAGTGGAGTATGTGTACAAATTGAATACGCCCATGTGTTCCTCCTTATTCAATTGAGAATGCAAGAAAAAGCGGCAGACGGATCAAGTCATCAGAACAGCCTTTCACGTAACGGAAAATTTCCTCATTGAATGGATGAATGATTTCATCTTGTAAAAGCTAGATATTTGTTCAAGTAGAAAAGTCGAAAAAACCGATTTTGGAAGAAACAATGAACGAACTCCTGTAATGCACGGAAGGATTTAAAAAGTGAGAGTGAAAATGAATTTTCAAGTGCAGGCAATGCTTGACACAAAACTACAGGTAGCTAAACGACATGAACATATATATAAAATAACAAAAATTACGACGGAAAAATAACACAATGATGCAGACCGAGGCCAATAGAAAGAGAAACAAGTGAAACGGGTTGAAAAACATAATGTTTGGCCAAAATGGGGGAAAAGTGCAGAAAGACATAAACTGACCACGCGCGGTTGTGGTCGTAGAACTGGGGGGAAACAGCTTTCAAAGGCACACGAAGAGAAACAAATGCAGGAGTCTGCAGAGAAAAAAGAAAATGAAAAAGACTGGCGTAAATACAATGGGGGAAAAAGCATAGAGGACGAGAAAAATATCGGAGAAAATGATGAAATAAGAAAAATGAGAGACAATTAGAGAAACAATGTAAAATATACAAAAATAAAAGCGAGAAGACAGAAAGACGTATGTAAATAACATCTGTAGCGGGAAAACACGAGAAATGGACGAGAAACCTCGGGACAGACACAGGTGAGGTCGATGCTGTGGCAGGGTGAAAAGGCTGAGCAAACACACAGTGAAAAGCTATATATAGAAGTAGGTGTAGACATGAAAAAAGATGGAAAACCAGACATATTTGTGTCAATTTGATAATACATCACGTAGATTGCTGAGCATACACATAGTGAAAATGTGTAAAGGTACGTGTAGACATACGTAGATTGCTGAGCATACACATAGTGAAAATGTGTAAAGGTACGTGTAGACATACGTAGATTGCTGAGCATACACATAGTGAAAATGTGTAAAGGTACGTGTAGACATACGTAGATTGCTGAGCATACACATAGTGAAAATGTGTAAAGGTACGTGTAGACATACGTAGATTGCTGAGCATACACATAGTGAAAATGTGTAAAGGTACGTGTAGACATACGTAGATTGCTGAGCATACACATAGTGAAAATGTGTAAAGGTACGTGTAGACATACGTAGATTGCTGAGCATACACATAGTGAAAATGTGTAAAGGTACGTGTAGACATACGTAGATTGCTGAGCATACACATAGTGAAAATGTGTAAAGGTACGTGTAGACATACGTAGATTGCTGAGCATACACATAGTGAAAATGTGTAAAGGTACGTGTAGACATACGTAGATTGCTGAGCATACACACAGTGAAAATGTGTAAAGGTACGTGTAGACATAAAAAGATGGAAAACCAGACGGACCTGTGTCAATTCGATTAAACAGAGCAGACACACATTTAAAATATGTAGACAAAAGTGTAAACATGAAAACCAGACGGACCTGTGTCAACTCGATTAAACAGAGCAGACACATAATTTAAAATCTGTAGACAAAAGTGTAAACATGAAAACCAGACGAACTGGTGTAATTCGTTGAGACATTGCGTAGACTGCTGAGCATACACATGCTGACATCTGTAGAGGTAAACGTGGAAACAGAAAAGATTGAAAACCAGACAGATTTGTGAACTCCTCGAAAATTGCGTAGGAATAGAAAAAGAGCGATTCGACACAATCTGTTAAAGATAAGCGATGAAAGTTGATGTAGGACATTTAAAAATAAATGTGGGATAAAAGGTGGTTGCATAAATCCACACACGACACGAAAACTGAAATAACAGTACATTTAATAATAACAGTACAACAGGACATTTAAAAAGAAATGTGGGATACACTGTGGTTGCATAAATCCACACATGGCACGAAAACTGAAATAACAGGGTCAAAAAGAAAAGAGGCGCGCAAGGAAATGGCAGAAATCGGCGCATGTAAAAGAGGGCGAGAGTAAAGTATGATGGACGTGTGTTACGTATGCACAGAATATGGACATGCAAACTATAGGGCAGACGTGCATGTATATTCAAAAGTTGTCGAAATGAAGTTGAGAAATGGAGAAAAGCGAGGAGTAATAAGAAATTGGAGTAGATAGAAAAGACCTGAAAAGAGTACGAATAAATAAGTTAATGAGCCCGTGAAACGTACAAAAATGGCATACAGTTTGGTAGAAACGGATGAATTAACCGCTTACAGAAATTCGCACATCAAAACTGACCACACTTGAAAAAACAAACAGAAAAACACGAGAAATTTGGAAATCCCACGGATAAAGACCAGTGAAACGGACCGAGCAACACGGAAAATAATGAAAGACGGACATCTGCAGACAATCGATATGAACGATGGAAAATATGTAGACAAGCATCAACACGCAATAGGAACGACAGAGCAGCGAAAAAGTAAAACTAAAGCAGACTCACGTAGAAAAGGTCTGTTTAAAAAAAAGAGAGGACGAAAAGGAACGAAAAGAGTCGTAAATGGATCGTGCGGATATAATGAGCGAGAAAATTTATTCAAGATGAGCAAAAATCATGGGAAAATAGTCAAAGTAACGAACGAACAAACAAATAAGCAAATCGGCAAACACTTGAAGACGCGAAATCGAGAAAAGCGGATTAAAAACATGGAACAGTGCACATACGTGCCTCTGGGACGACATGTAAAATGTTGTCGCCGGTAATTTTCTAAAAATGTAAAATGGTCTTCTCGCAAACCCATTAATAATGTAAGTAATTTTTATAAAATTGATAAGAAATAATGCTATGATAATCCTGCTGTCCAGATGCATAAACAGACATGAATAGAAGAAGCATTCGTCTGAAAAATGTGAAATTATACTGTTTTGATATTATGTAGTCATGACCAGGTCCCCTGTGGTCCCAAATACGTTCAGTAGTGCGTATTTGCTTGAGTAGAATCTTTTTCATGAACGTCGCATTAAAGTCTTATAGATTGCATTGATGGCGACTGTGGAAACCTTCCGTCGAAAGGAAATGTATTATTCGTAAAACTGCTAACCTTGGTCCAAGCGGGACCAGTCATCATCTAATAAGTAATGAAAAAATTAGCGCGACATTAATACATTTTGCGTAGTGTGAAATTCCTCTAACCTTCAACCATTCTTCAAACCTTCCAAAGTCTAACCATCGTCCGTCAGAGTCCACAGAGGTGAATCTACAGTTACTACTTTTAGAGTGCGATTTTTACTGCGTAATTCCCCCAGCTGGCGTCCTGCATGCAACTTGCTTAATGATCAGTCGATAATTACACAAAAACGGGTCCATAAACTGTTTATCAGGAAAGTAGTTGAAAACGATGCTGAAAACTGTACGTTTTTGTCACGTCGTTGGTTGTAGAAAGCAGGCATCTGTTACTGACGTACATAGGTGCACTTGAATCTTATTAATCCGCCATGTTGAAAAGGTAAGGGTAGTATTTTCCATTGGTCTGAGTCGAGTTTGCGGTTTCTCTTTGAATTCATCGCGTTCATGAAAGCACACGCGCGCCCACACACGCATGCACGTACACACAGAGGCAAAGCTTGTTTTTTTCCTATATAACTTTTCTCGACTATCTATTTTACGTATTGGGGAAGAGCGATGAAAATGAATGTACAAAATAAAAAAGACATGTGTTTCTTTACAAAAACCCGCAAAAATGCAGCAAGGGACTGGGATGGACAGAGACGCATCCAGGCAGACGATACAACGGGGTGTAGATACGGAGTAAGACCAAAAAGACTCGGGTGTATCCATACAAGACGGGTGGACAAAGATGGCTTAACCAACAGACACAATTTAAATTGCGAGATGGGAAGCAGGGATAGAGAAAGAAACAGCGAAGAAAATCTACTGACGACGAAGGCACAGGACGAGTAGAGAATGGCGGGGAGAAGTCATGGGAAAGGGTGGTGCTGGAGAGGACCACAAGACAGGAACCGCAGACAGCACAGAACGAAACCGATTCAGGATCGGGGGAACATCAAGTGTGACACTGGGTAGATTGACGTCCTGAAGCAGTACAGGCAGTCTGACCAACATTATACACGCTGGACAACAGACGCAAACAGAAAGAAAAGCGCTGTGGACGAGGAAAGGAACGGACAGGCAGGCAGGCAGGCAGGCAGGCATGCAGGTAAGCAGGCAGGCAGGCAGGCAGGTAAGCAGGCAGGCAGGCAGGCAGGCAGGCAGGCAGGAAGACAGACAGACGCGGAGAACAGGCAGACGGGTGGGCTGGCGCGCGGACGGACAGACGAACAAGCAAACGGACTGATCAACGGGCAAACGGACAGGGTAGCGGATTGTTAGACAGACAGACAAAACACAAAACAAAACTAGACGCATATACACATCGGAAAAAAGGGAGGAGATCGAGAGAGTAAGAATGACAAAATGAAATTCTCTGAACAACTTTTTTGCTGCAGACCTTTGCCTACGGTAAAATTAAATTTAAAGAACATGCAGGGTCCGTGTAGCTCACACATTTAAACACAGAAATATTCAATTCACGCAAATCTTGGATGAAATAAACCAATATGAAGCATTCCTCCTTGGAAATTATTAAACCCCAAAATGGATGAATTGACAAAATTACTAATACGCAACTACACTGGAAGATGAAACAGCGACAAATGACCCAGGCGATACGAAGCAGTTTGGAAAGAGGAAGAGTGGAGGCGTTGCGGTGAGATGGAAAGATTGACCAACTGGTCCGTAACCGACTTTAGGATGCTTCGTCAGAAAGAAGCCATCTATGTTCTGATCATGCTGGTCACGTAATGAAATGTCTCTGTCATTCCAAAGTGCAAGAGGAATCCACCGTGGGGGTTATGGTGGATGGACAACGGACACACAAGGAATGTATTACATCACGCAAATGCAAGGCCGAATCACAGCAGAGTATCTAACAGGCGGCACGTTAAAAATTCGAGAAAAACAAAACCAAACCAGAAAGTTGCAAAGGCACGATGCAAATGAACAGAAGGTCGGGCAGACGTGAATTTGAACATCAAGCTTTAAGAACAGAAGGTCGGGCAGACGTGAATTTGAACATCAAGCTTTAAGAACAAAGATGCCGAATGAGACAACAGAAAAAATAATGTAATATTATTTTAATCAAGCTGATAAACATGCTCGCATATTAAGACCAGACCGACCAAACCTTTGAATACGCATGTTTACGTATACGGGATTATTGATGCTCGTGGTCAAATGATCTGTAATTGAAGAGTAATTTATTAACTATTTAATGTCTAATTATTTCCTAATGTGTCTGTGTCATAGTTGCCGCTCTGTCTTATCACATTTGCTTCTCGATATCAAGTTGTCAGTTCCGAAATTGTCTTGGACTGAATATCCACATTTGAAAGAGAGAGAGAGAGAGAGAGAGAGAGAGAGAGAGAGAGAGAGAGAGAGAGAACTGAACTGAACTGTACTTTATTGCTTTGGCCGTCGGCCCATTGCAAGCACATTTTCATCACAACTACGATTGACATGAGAGAGAGAGAGAGAGAGAGAGAGAGAGAGAGAGAGAGAGAGAGAGAGAGAGAGAGAGAGTGAGGTGCTGTCTGCTCCAACACATCCAAGGCCGCCATTTTGTGTTGACTGCCTATAGAGGTCAAAGCAGTTACAGCGGGTCCTGTCACGTTAAAAATCCGAATCTAAAAATACATCTGAACAAGAGACTGTCATTGGTCGATATGAATAGATCTGATGTCACTTTCGCGCCACTAGCTAATTTCGCCATGCTCATTGGACAATTGGTATGCGCCTTTCTACATTTGGATTTCAGAGGGTTTCCCAGGTCAATGGACGCTTTTCCTAAGATCTATTAATAGTGGGGACGATTTTGTTGATCTCTGGTCACGTGTGAGTGTAACCGGAGATGGCCAGCACCTACAGACTTCCCTTGGTAACAGCCGGCTGAACTGTGAAAATAGGTCAACCCCAGCGTGGGCCTGGAGGTCTCAGTTCATGCTGTCCCGAGTCGCAGAACGGATACTCGTAACGGCTGGTTTTACTTTGCAAAGAGGTCAACGCCAGTGTTGTCCTCTAGTTCTGCGATAATTTGCACTTCCTCCTACAGCAAACACAGCCTTAATTCCACACCCATCAAGTAAGTAAATCCTTTGAATTTTTCACTCTTTGTGTAGTATATAATTCTATTGTTGCAGTAAATGTTTAGGACGGTTTCAGTTTGATTAGAGAGACGATAGCTCGTCAACGCCAGCCCAGCGTGGCGCCTCGATCGACTTCAGAGTTCTGGGATTTCCAGATCTATTTATGTCTCTTGTTCGGATGTATTTTTAGATTCGGATTTTTAACGTGACATGTCCTACACAGGTCAGACTCCAGTATTCACAACTATGGAATCCGGCAGCTCGGTGTCTATTCAAACGTGTATATAGCGTGGGTTCGGGAAGTTATCCAACTTAACACAGCTCGAACATGGTACCATTTCCGTCCTTAACCTCGCCTTCCTTTTTGTTGCATAAATTAACCCACATCTGCCGTTGTGTTTGCTTCCTCTCCGCTCCCTTTGACCTCTTGCCTCCCCCTCACCCACCTCCCTCCTAATAAGTGTGCTTCTGGACGAGACAAAATACTTATATTCATATTTTCCACCGCCAATCACGCCTGTGTCCTGACTGATATTTCTTACGACGCATTTCAAAATGGTCATCGAGCTGTGGCCGTCGGCCGCCATGACTGATCACTGAGACCAAGATGTAGACAACACAATCTTTGTGCTCTGTGTGTGCATACGTGTCTGTCAACTCCGTTCGTACACAACCTGCTGTAACATTCAAGGCATTAGCTCACTGGTTCCATGTACAAACCACATGCTACTGCTAGATCACAATCCTGAGAGTTTCGTTTCTCATTATTTTTGCAACAAGCGATTTCAGAGCGCGCCCCTGCACTCCCAAGTATCTGAGTGTCGACTGACAATTTTGAGATTCACACACAGGCTCGCCACATGCGCACGCACGCACGCACTCACACCCTGGTACTCACACACACGCACGCACGCATACACATACACGCTCACGCATGCACACACACACACACACGCACACGCGTGTACACACACGCACACACACACACACACACGCACACACCCATACACACACATACACGCAAGCACACACACACACACGCACACACACGTACACACACATACACACACGCACACACCCATACACACACACACACGCACGCACTCTTTCACACTCAAACATTCACATACACGCACACACACACACACACACAAACACGCACACACACACACACACACACGCACAAACACGGACACACACACGCACACATACACACATACACACACACACACACGTCGCACATTGGAACACACACACACACACATGGAAGAGAG
>JAWQFJ010022204.1:0-22500 GCA_034096865.1 Theodoxus fluviatilis
TTCACCTGGAAAAAAAGAAAACAGAAAAAAATGACCGGAGTCTGACCAATTGTATTCTCTCGTGAGAGAAGTGGGCCCTGAAGAGGGCCGTTACTAGAGCAGTCGTAGGCTTCTAGAGCAGTCGTAGGCGAGCTTTCGGAGGGGATCCTCCTTCTTCAGGCCAAGTGGTACAGGACTGGCAGGCGTAGGGTTTAAATAGGGGACTGGCGGAGGCTCGTGCAACGCAAGTCCCCCGAGAAAAGCAGGAGTGGACATGCGCTCACCCCCGTAGAAGGACCGTCCACACCGCAGAGAACAGGGGGAACCCGTGCCACAGAGCAGGGCGGGCTCAACGGTAGTGAGCCATGAAGCCCGTGTCTCTGTTGAGCCCGGTGTGCTGCGTGCCAAACCTGATGATGAGTCTCTGCTCCATAACCCGACGTTGGTGGAGGTCGTGCAACCCGCCCCTCAGCACGCTCACGAGCATGTCAGCGGGTGAGTGGTCGGACAGGTTGAAGTGTTCGCTGACTGGGAGGGGCGACAGGTTTCTGATGGTGGCGCGGTGCCCGTTCATCCGTTGGCGGAGTCGCTGACCAGTCTCTCCGATGTACCAAGCGTCAGGGCATCCTCTGCGGCACCTGATGAGATATACCAAATCTCTGGAATGGCAGGTATGCTTGCCTCTGACGTGGTGTACGGTCTGGCCCCTGGTAATCGTCGTCTCCGTGCAGATGATTGCGCACGTGGAACACCGCGCCGCCTTACAGGGTTGCATGCTGCCGTCCTCCGTGGGGTGGTGGTCGGGGAATTTGCTGCGGACCAGCAGACTCCTCAGGTTAGGTGGTTGGCGGAAGGCGAGGACAGGAGGAGCCGGAAGTGCACGAGAGAGGCGCTCGTCCTCACTGAGGAAATGTTGGAGACTCCTAATCACCTTCCGCAGCTTCTCCGCCCCAGGAGAAGCTCGCGGAAGGTGATTAGGAGTCTCCAACATTTCCTCAGTGAGGACGAGCGCCTCTCTCGTGCACTTCCGGCTCCTCCTGTCCTCGCCTTCCGCCAACCACCTAACCTGAGGAGTCTGCTGGTCCGCAGCAAATTCCCCGACCACCACCCCACGGAGGACGGCAGCATGCAACCCTGTAAGGCGGCGCGGTGTTCCACGTGCGCAATCATCTGCACGGAGACGACGATTACCAGGGGCCAGACCGTACACCACGTCAGAGGCAAGCATACCTGCCATTCCAGAGATTTGGTATATCTCATCAGGTGCCGCAGAGGATGCCCTGACGCTTGGTACATCGGAGAGACTGGTCAGCGACTCCGCCAACGGATGAACGGGCACCGCGCCACCATCAGAAACCTGTCGCCCCTCCCAGTCAGCGAACACTTCAACCTGTCCGACCACTCACCCGCTGACATGCTCGTGAGCGTGCTGAGGGGCGGGTTGCACGACCTCCACCAACGTCGGGTTATGGAGCAGAGACTCATCATCAGGTTTGGCACGCAGCACACCGGGCTCAACAGAGACACGGGCTTCATGGCTCACTACCGTTGAGCCCGCCCTGCTCTGTGGCACGGGTTCCCCCTGTTCTCTGCGGTGTGGACGGTCCTTCTACGGGGGTGAGCGCATGTCCACTCCTGCTTTTCTCGGGGGACTTGCGTTGCACGAGCCTCCGCCAGTCCCCTATTTAAACCCTACGCCTGCCAGTCCTGTACCACTTGGCCTGAAGAAGGAGGATCCCCTCCGAAAGCTCGCCTACGACTGCTCTAGAAGCCTACGACTGCTCTAGTAACGGCCCTCTTCAGGGCCCACTTCTCTCACGAGAGAATACAATTGGTCAGACTCCGGTCATTTTTTTCTGTTTTCTTTTTTTCCAGGTGAACTTTGTATAGTCTGACACCGGCTCCTTACCTCTACGTTCATAAAAAGTGTTCACATGATCACAGTCAATGCACAAATCCATGTTCTGGTTACAAACTGAACAGTTGTTCAATAAGTGAAACATGAGTACAAATCCAAACTTCGATTTCAATTTTTACTGAATTGTTGTTTCAACTGGGTTAGTAGGAATGGAAAGTTAAAGTTTCCATTCCTACTAGTACAAATGGCAATTTCAATTTCTACTGATAAAACGCCAGTAGGAATGGCAATTGCCTTTCTTACTAGTAGGAATGGAAATTTCCATTTTTCCTAGTAGGATTGCAAATCCTACTAAATTACCATTTCTACTGTGACAAATACATTGAAAAAATCTTTAAATTTTTTCAGTGAAGCTCAGGAAAGCAATTGTGTGACTTAGTGTGCTGATTACTTTTTTCAGCGTTTGCTCAAAAACTGTTTTGCTGACTTTGGCGTAGTTTCTTATGGATAGCCACAAATGTCCAGCATCTACATATCCATGCAGGATGAATCAAGTATTATTATATTGTATTGCATTGTATTGTATTGTATATTTTGGTACTGTATTGTATGTGCTCACTCGTGACTGGTTCCCTCCTCCCTTTTGAAAGGAGTAGAATTCATCGGACCTTGTTGAAATGGGCGAGAGGGGTGGAGAAATACTCTGTAACATAAATTTCTTGGCATAAACACAACTTTCACAGAAATTATACTCAAAACTGAAACAATAAAGAGAAGTACAACATAGTGAATGTCTTGATGAATGATATGGTTATTTATCCCCGCAATGGCTGAGAAATGAAGTGATACATGGATGAATGGGCGGGTGGGTGGATGGATGGATGGATGTGTGGGTGGGTGGATGGGTGGATGGATGGATGGTGGATGGGTGGATGGATGGACGGATGGATGGATGGATGGGTGGGTGGGTGAATGGACTGATGGATAGACAGATGGATAGATGAAGAGGTAGATGTATTTTATTTATCCCACATGACAGGCAATTCTTTGTACACTTTCAGCAACAGTGAAAACATAGATGACACAGTACAGGTGCACACTGAAACTAAAGAAAATAATAAAAATCCAACAAATGGACACAGCCTCACACTTGTTCAGTGCGTAAATATCACAGGGCACAAATAATCGTCTTACAAGATGTCAGTTCCACAGCTAGGCCTGCTCTGCTACTAGGTACAGAGAAAGCTAGAAGTGGATCCAAAGTAACCATTGTAACTTGCCTGCAAGCTTTACTGAGAGGCTACATCAACATAGAAAAAAAAACCCATCAACTTTCCACCTGGGATTCATTGCTGAATGTTTATGGACTTCAGTCTTCGCATTCCTGTCCAAAGGACTAACACTTTTAACAGGTACACCTGAGGTGAATTTCACAGAAGCAATCCTACCTAACACATCATACATGATCCTCACACGGGACAAGAGGCATGTTTTATTTCAAAAGGTATTGAAAAAATGTTTAGAGATGAGTGCTCACGGCAAGTGCTTGCGAAGCCCAAAGCTTTTCTCCTACTTGAACCTGTCCCCACCAGACTGCTTCTGCAAAGCCACTTCAGCCCTGACTTCCAGCACCCTCAAACTCACCTGCGGCATTGCAGCTGCAGGGGCAGTCCTGTCTCCTTGGCCAGACCTGCCTTTTAGGCTTGCTGCCTTTGATGACCCTGCAGCAGTCTGGGGTCTTGCTTGGCCAACCCCCACAGGGCCCCTTTCTGGCACGGCAGTATCCCCTTCGGGGCCTCTCTGCTGTTGAGACTGGCTCTGGCTCTGCTGTCTCTGCAGCAGCATCTGCAATCGACGTTGCGCCTCCTCATGCTGGCGGTTGAGCTCGGCGATCTGTGCCGCCATCTGAGCTTTCTCTGAGCTGGTGTTGTGGTCCCCGTTGCCTGCAGAGGATGCTGTGCCTGCACTGGAGTTTGGAGACTGAGTCACTCCGGACATCTGCTGTGAGGCTGGGGCTCTTGGGTACTGGGACGCCTGGCTTGGCTGATGCTGGGTCTGGGTTCCAAGTGCTCCCTGACAGTGGCTCATTACAGCTGCTGATTTCTGTTGCTGTTGCAGCTGCTGCTGTAGCTGTCTCAGCTCTTCCTGTTGCTGCTGCTGCCAAAGTTGCTGCTGCTGACTCAGTCTCTCCTGCATTTGCTGCTGTTGCTGCTGCCATGCTTGCTGCTGCTGCTGCATGTCCTGCTGCTGCTGCTGCTCTTGCTGGAATTGTTGCTGTTGCTGGTACAGCTGCTGTTGCTGGTATTGATGCTGGTACCGTTGTTGCTCGTTCAACCTCTGTGGCCTTGACACCACCACCTGACTGTCCTCATCCCCGGTATATATCATGGCTGGGGGATTCACCTGTCTTGAGGGATGGTAAGCCACCGAAGACGGCGGTCCCATACTAGACACTGGCATCTGCTGGGTACCTCCCTGACCAGAGTAGACCATGGAAGGGGGGTCAGGATGTTGGAGACCTTGACCTGTGATTTCACTTCGACCTTGAACACGACCTTGACCTTGGCTGGGGTCACGGGCCCACCGACCTGCCCCTGGGTAGAGGGAGGAGGGGAGGTTGCTCTGGACCAGGGGGGTGGGTCTGGGGACACTGACTGTGGCCACTGGGTGGGGCTGGGGTGGGGCAGTTCCACTGTAGACTGGGGGTTGTTGCTGGGCCCCCTCCTGGTGCTGGTGCCAGGACTGGGGGTGGGGGGCAGGGGGCGGGGCTGCTAGGTCACCCAGGTCAATCAGGGAGGTCTGCCGTCCTGATGCTGGAATAAAAAAAGGTTGTGGAAACCAACTGATAAGAAAAATAGTGGAACAGAACTTGTTCAGAAACTTTATGGTCAAATTGGTGTTCTCCAAAGGCTGCATTTTCTTCTATGAATATGAAAATGAAATTCTTTTATCATGCAACAATTAATCAATGTGGATGCAGCTTGGCTTTTTGTCTATCATTCTGCATATCCAAGGCAAATGAGGCTTTGAAATTAAACCAATTCATCAATAAAAACAAAAATATTCTGTATGAAGGAACATCATCATATTCATCATCATCATCCTCCTCACCACCACCATCATCACCAGAACTACCACCACCACCACCACAATCATCATCATTATCAAACACACTGCTCAATGATCTTTTGGAATTGCATCATGCAGCTTATCTTTCTGCAATGCTCAAGAAATGTTGACATAATCATTACTTTTGACCAGGAGACTGATCTCTTCCTCTTCCACCACCACCACCACCACCACCACCACCACCACCACCACCACCACCACCACCACCACCACCACCACCACCACCACCACCACCACCACCACCACCCACCACCACCACCACCACCACTACCGAAACCTCCACCACCACCACCACCACCATCAGTGGAGCTGTGGCTGTTCCTACCTGTAGGGGGTCTGGAGACAGGGGGTGGGGGACCGTCAGTCACCCGTGTTTTCCTCACAGGTGGGGACAGCATGATGGCCGACGATTCCGACTTGAGGTAGTCTGGGACAGTGCTGGCAGGACCTCCCCTCATCCCGGCACCAGCAGGCTCCAAAAAATCCCCAAACCCTGCAGGCAGGCAGGACAGAAATCACAGCATGTAATGCTGACCTTTCACATGAAATTCATTTTGCTTCCAGCTCTATTGAATAGTGCTCAACACGTGTGGATCAAGATGTTGTACCCAGCTTTCTCAGACAAAGCTCCAATCAGGAAGGGAATGTACCGTATTCTCTCAAACAGATGTGTACTCCAAATACATGGCCATTCCCCTCCCCCCACTGTGCTCACACAGCAATGAGAGGGCCACAGCCTGATAGAGATCATTCTTGTCCACTAGAACAGTTCATATCACGTGATAGAACTAATCCATCCAGAATATTCATAAGGAGGTCACAGGAGAGGTTTGTGGGACAGCACTCTGCTCCCTGACATACGCCACTAAAGTAGTTCTAAGACTATCTCACATAAAACGAATAAATTACACTTGTAGAGGCAACAAACGAGTGTTTATTAAATAAAACAAAATGTCTGTGTTGAAATGGAAACAAGTTTTGACATCTGAATGAATTCTATTAAAAAGGGGGGAAAATAGTATCCAGAGCGAGCTATTTTGGGCACAATGCTGTAATGCAAAGGGTCAAGTCTATTGCACATTCATCGTGAACTACGCAGATTGGATAGAGATAACACGTTGCTGCCTTCTTGCCCAGTGTGCTAGCAAAGCAATGACTACCACCCTTGGCATTGTCCATGTTTATTTACTATGCTTTTCAACGACGCCTGCAGAAAGTGCAGGAAACACTTTTTGATGCACAGGTTTAAGTCCTACACTCTGATGAACATTCATAGGCCCATGTACAATTTTCTGTTTTTAACAACACCTGGATTCTGCAATGTGATATACTAATGCATGTCTCATTGAGCTTGTGTTTTGTTTAACCTTTAGAGCGCCACCGGCGCATTAATGCGCCACAGCGTACATTCCCCAGACGTCCGCTGGCGCATCAGTGCGCCGAGCGATAGTGACGTGCTTTGTTTACTTGCCTAACGCTGCCATCAAGTCATGCTGTTCTAAAAATATCACAGTCATGTGCAGGGATCACGTGGCAACGAGATCCGCCATTTTGGCAATTGAGATAACGTGGGCGAATTTTCTGCGAATTTTTTTCACGAAGTTGCGTCTTTGTCGTTTGTGAACGGGACTTTTTTCTTTGCCAGTTTGGCGACTGACGAAGAAGTTGAAGCGCTTGTGGAGTTATTTTTCGATTCTGACTCTCAGAATATGAATTCGAAGGCTTTACTGACATTGATGTGATGAGAGATGGAGGGATAGAGAGGCAAACACGTGCTTCGACGATGTGTTGTGGTCTTTAGATCGAGAGGAGCGGGAGCTTGATTCAGATGAAAAGGACTTGGCTGACTTCCCTAGCGTAAGTAATTGTAGGATTTTTTGTTTTGTTTTACCCTAAAACATTTTCAGATGAATTTCCAAGTAATCAAAAGCTGTTGTATTCTTGAATAAATAGAGCAGTGTAGGAAAACACAGGGCTTCGACCGATGTCAGTTGTGGTCTGTAGATCGAGGCTGAGAGGAGCGGAAGCTTGATTCAGGTGAAAATGACTCGGCTGACTTCCCTAGCATAAGTAATTGTAGGATTTTCTGTTTTGTTTTAGTTTTACCCTAAAACATTTTCAGATGTATCTCCATTACTTGGAGACTCTATCTATGCACTTTTGCATTTTCATCAAAAGCTGTTGTATTCTTGAATACATAGAGCAGTGTAGGAAAACACAGTGAATTTGTTTGTTTTTTGTTGTTGTCTGTGTTCTAATATTTTTTAGCAGCTGAAAAAAACATTCTATGTCATTTTCATTAATTGCGCCATGTAGGCCATCCATTTTTCTACTCACCCTCCAAAAATCTACTTCAAAGCTTGAATAGGTAATAAATGATGATTTTTTAAGTAAACATGGTGTTGAATTTGACGACACATAATAAAATTTGTGGCTCTGGGGTAAAGCAATGACGAAAATTGGCGGCGCTCTAAAGGTTAAGGCATGCAGATATAATGCATGTTACTATGGTGATTGGTTGTCGGCCATTTATAAACATTAATGAATGAATCAATGAATGAATGAATGAATGAATCAATGGATGAATCAATGGATGAATTGATGAACAATCAATGAATCACTCTCTCTGTGTCTTTCTCTCTCTGTCTCTCCCCCCACCCCACCCCCCAATCCCTGCACAACAGATGATAATAGAGGAGAGACCTGGATCTAGGGAGGAGTGGGGGGGAGGCAGGCTGGAGGACAAACTGGCTTCTGCAGGGGCGGCTCCCTGCACCAGCTGATGGTTGACCGCAATCAGCATGTTCTGCAATGGACAAGAGCAAGCCTTGGCTGCAAGCAAGACCACAGTTGCATGTGTCATTTTCTGTGTGCATGTCTTGATCAGCACACTAATGCAGAGAGCATGTTTCTGTCCATACAGTGATACTTCCATTATCTTGAAAACAGGAGGCCGGTGTTGGACTCGTAGGCGAGTAGAAAAGAAGTAATGGAGACCTTTGTCCAACTACAAAAATTATTTTTTATTCCAGAGCTTTCGGGGCCAAGTAGGCTCCTTCGTCAGTGAAAGGCTATGTGAACGTGTCTGCCCTAGTATGTACGGTATACTAGGGCAGACACGTTCACATAGCCTTTCACTGACGAAGGAGCCTACTTGGCCCCGAAAGCTCTGGAATAAAAAATAATTTTTGTAGTTGGACAAAGGTCTCCATTACTTCTTTTCTACTTCCATTATCTGTTAGTGATCATGGACATGGAAATCACGATGTGTATGCCAGTAGTGTTGAATCTTAAAGAAGCAAATATTACCTCACTACTTTAAAGTTATCTCGTTCATTAAAAATTTTTTTTTGAGAAGCAGAGATAAATAATTATGACATACTACATGGGTGTTTTTTTCCTTAAAATGTTTTGCAAAGGAAATAGCTGGTTACCTTAACTTTGATGATTTCCTCTTGAGTCTCCTGACGGTAGCGTCTGTATTCAGACTGAAGTCTGCCAAACTCTTCTTGATTGATAATTATGTCCTGTAACAGGTGAAACATTCCTTCAGTTTGGTAAACTCCAGGACAAACATGCATAGATTCAGCTGTGTCCCTTGTGTCAAATCTCCTCAAATCATATACGTTTCACAATGCTGTAATCCAAGTACAAGCAAACCTACGAATATGAAACACAAGATATGGAGTATGCACAGCCACTTCTTGTTGGAATGCCCTGCTCTCTATGATCTCAGGCAAAGATACATCTGGAGTTTATGTAAACAAGACAGGCTCTTAGTTTTTCATGATTTGTTATCATCTGAGGACAAAACTGTCCAAAGAAGTGTTTGCAAATATTCTGTATTCAAGGCATTCCAATGGTGAAGAGAGTCACTGAGACTGCGTACAAAGGACTTCTTTATATCAATAGGATGTAATGTAGTGCAATGTAATGTGATGTGATGTGATGTGATGCAATGCATTGTGATGTGATGTGATGTGATGTGATGTGATGCAATGCAATGCGATGTGATGTGATGTGATGTGATGCAATGCAATGTAATGTAATGCAAAGCAATGTAATGTGATGTGATGTGATGCAATGCGATGTGATGTGATGCAATGCAATGCAATGTGATGTGATGTGATGTGATGCAATGTGATGTGATGTGATGCAATGCAATGTAATGTAATGAAAAGCAATGCAATGCAATGTAATGTAATGAAATGTGACGTGATGTGATGTGATGTGATGCAATGCAATGCAATGTGATGCAATGCACTGTGATGTGATGTGATGTGATGTGATGCAATGCAATGTAATGTAATGCAAAGCAATGTAATGTGATGTGATGTGATGCAATGCAATGTGATGTAATGTAATGCAAAGCAATGCAATGTAATGTAATGAAATGTGATGTGATGTGATGTGATGCAATGCAATGTGATGTGATGTGATGCAATGTAATGCAAAGCAATGTAATGTGATGTGATGTGATGTGATGTGATGCAATGTAATGTGATGTGATGTGATGCAATGTAATGTGATGTAATGTAATGCAAAGCAATGTAATGTGATGTGATGTGATGCAATGCAATGTGATGTGATGCAATGCAATGTAATGTAATGCAAAGCAATGCAATGTAATGTAATGAAATGTGATGTGATGTGATGTGATGCAATGCAATGTGATGTGATGTGATGCAATGTAATGCAAAGCAATGTAATGTGATGTGATGTGATGTGATGCAATGTAATGTGATGTGATGTGATGCAATGTAATGTAATGCAAAGCAATGTAATGTGATGTGATGTGATGTGATGTGATGTGATGCAATGTAATGTAATGCAAAGCAATGTAATGTGATGTGATGTGATGTGATGCAATGTAATGTGATGTGATGTGATGCAATGCAATGTGATGTGATGTGATGCAATGTGATGTGATGTGATGCAATGTGATGTGATGTGATGCAATGTGATGTGATGTGATGTGATGCGATGCAATGTAATGTAATGTAATGCAAAGCAATGCAATGTAACGTAATGAAATGTGACGTGATGTGATGCAATGCAATGTGATGTGATGTGATGCAATGCAATGTAATGCAAAGCAATGTAATGTAATGAAATGTGATGTGATGTGATGTGATGCGATGTAATGTAATGCAATGCAAAGCAATGCAATGTAATGTAACGAAATGTGATGTGATGTGATGTGATGCAATGCAATGCAATGTAATGTTATGCAATGCAATGCAAAGCAATGCAATGTAATGAAATGTGATGTGATGTAATGCAATGCAAAGCAATGCAATGTAATGCAATGCAAAGCAATGCAATGAAATGAAATGAATGTAAATTGTAATGATATATAATGTACTGTACTGTAATGTAATGAAATGTCACGTGATATAATGAAATAATGTGATATACTGAGTTGAATTAGACAATACGGATTGTTTTGCTTATATTTGTGTATACCCCTTGTGAAGGGCTGAAGGCTCAACAATAAAGGTATCAATGGTATCGTATCGAGTATGTACAGCCACTTAGATCAGTACAAGCAGATGTTCTCTACTGCCACTGTTTTGACCCTCTTCAGCAGCGCAAGTTTGTAAACCATGAAGAATCATTACTGAAAAGAAAACTCAAGAACATGACATGCTTAAGTAAATAGGGCAATCCTGCAGTTTTCTAGAAGTTCAACCAAACAAATCTGAACATGATCTTTTTGGTGCCAGAAAGTGTATCTCATCCAGGTGTTTTAGCATTTCTTTGTCAGCATTAGATCTATTGAAAGCATGGCAGTTAAAACATTGTATCACAAATGTTGTGATCTACAATGATTTCATTCTTCAACGTCTGAATGATATCAAAGACACACTTCAAAAAACACCTCTGAATTATACCTCCCAACAAAGCAATTATACAACTGACAGATTTTTTTCTTAATCACTTATTGTTTTGACAATACATACTAGCCTAAATGAGGGTCAACTGTAATGCATTTATGATTTGAATGTTTTTGTCAATGAAGATTCAATGTTTCATGCAAAAACTTCATGTTCAGTTTGTCACAAGGGACAAATAATCTTTAATCCATTAACACACCAAGCCAGACCTGTTTACCTTAAGTTGTGCAAAATAGGGAGATGGGGACTCAAAAATAGGGAGATTTCAATCAAAAGAGGGAGATTTTTATTTTTAGCCCTTACAGCGGTGCTAAAACACGAGCAAATTAGGCAAACATGCACACCTTTCATTAACTTTGAGATTGCTGATGAACTGTTACAGATAGACACATAAAGTAATAACACAAAATGCTTGAAATTGAATGAAAAATATTTTGGTGTGCAGTTTATAGTCTTTATTCAAATCCTGATTTTTTTCGGTAAAATTTTAAATGGTAAACATTTGTGGCTTTTTCACTCCTTGAGAAATAATACAGGTAAAATCACTATGCAATAGTGGGTAAATACCCTATAAACCCTACTGGATGTTTGGTTTAATCATCTGTGCATACTAATGTATCATTCTCTTTGACCAAAAATGCACTCTTTAAATTACCATGTAAATTCGATGATCCAGGTATTAGAGAGGCAAAATGAAGTAATTCTGATTACCTATACTCTTTCATCTTAACCAATATTCCTCAAATTATTGCAAATGTAGAACTGAATAGCATCAATATGTGGATAATTCAACATGAAAACAGTCTGCAGTAAAGTTTGTCTCCTACATTCACGATTTGATAATTTGTCTGTAATAAAACAGAAAAATTCTACTGATTTTTGTCATTATGAGACACAAGAAGGCATTACACACTACACAAACATTTTCAAAAACTTACCTCAAACCAGCAATACTACAAAAACATCCAGAAAATTGCTATATACATTATTCCCTTTCATGCAAAAAAACCCCCCACCAAATCACTGGTGAAGGTAGGAGGCACATTCACACATACCAATTACCAGTGTGTCCAATTGCGGCAAGCAGTCTCATCCAAACCAGTGATCCAGTTTGCATGAAACTTGGAAGTACACCCAGTAATCTAATTGCATGAAACTTGAGAGTACATGCAGTAATCCAGTTGCAATGAAATTTAAAGTACAACACAGTAATCCAGTTGCAAAAGTCAATTTACTCAGCGTCAGAGTCGATCTACGCGAGGAGTTTCGACTCGCCCATGAACGGCGCAATTGAATTAATCGCGCTTACCACGATAAGGGTTAGATATGTGTACCATCCCAGGTCACAAACTGCATAAAAATTGAATAAAAATCAGCTGAAAGTGGAATAAAAAACTCAGAAATCAGCTGAAACGCTGATAAGTCCCATCTATAAAAATCTAGTTCTACTCACTTGCAGTGATCTTTGAGTCGGGAAACATTGATTTCAGGGTCTCTGTTAAGGTGTTGGCCGTTGACAGAGAGAGGTTCTGTTGAACTATCAGCTGGCACATTGTTGCCTCTGCCCTAGTTGTTGCATTCTCAAGCGAGTCAAGGTCGTCCACTGAAGCCTTCGGTGCAGTCACAAAAATTTTTCCTATGGATCCTGTACGTGCAGCTGCATCTTCATTAGACTTGTGGACCTCCGATTTTAGGTGCTTAGAAATGTCATTCTTGCCTCCGTGGCTCACGTTGATGTCTTTTTTGCAGAACGTGCAAAACGCGTGTGATTTCGATTTCGACGATGGGCGAAATGCCGGGAATTCCGATTTCCACTCAGCCTTCCACTTTGCGCTGTACTTTGCTCTCTTTCTGCTTCTGACAAGAGTGGACTTTCTTTTCTCATCCTCTGTGTCACGCTCACTGTCGGATTCAGAATCGGTTTCGCGAGTCTTTCTCTTTGAGTTTTCAATGGACGCCATCTTCATTGAGATCGGTCAAGCAAAATGGCGGCTATTCCAGGTTGTAAACTGGCTCTCGATTGGACGAAGGTCCTGACTCAAGTTCGGATCGTCATGTAAATGCTTCGGAAACGAAATAAACCTTTCAAAATTTTTCATTTTCGGGAGATCGGTGGAAAAAAAATCGGGAGATTTACGAAGCTAGCGGGAGGTCGGGAGATAGGGTCTGAAATCGGGAGTCTCCCGCTAAAATCGGGAGAGTAAACAGGTCTGCCAAGCCCACGCACACAAATATCCAAAGCAATTTCCTACACAAGCAAGAGCCACAACTGATGGCAAGACTGATGGACAAACAAGGTCATAAGCACAGAGCTTCTAATAAATAAGGGGACAGGTCTCTTCTGACCTTGGTGATCATTTCCTAATTACTAATCATTAACACAAGAGAAGGGTAGTGATGACCTCAACGCCTGATCCAATCTTCCAGTTTTCAATAAAAACCGCTGGCGCTGAACCTCCAGGTTTAGCGCTCAGACTGTGGCTGTTCCCAGAGTTGAACTGGCCACGCGGATGGACAATCCCCCCCCCCCCCTCTCTCTCTCTCTCTCTCCCACCCCCCCCCCCCTCTCTCTCTCTCTCTCCCACCCCCCCACCCCCACGTCCTCCCTTCCCTTATCTCCCAGCTGTCATAGCCTCGGCTACTCTCCCCCGCTCCTCTCCTGGTGGCTGGCATTGTTCTGTCAGTTTTGATCACGTCACACATTTCGCCATTCCGTCAACTAAACAGCCCTCGCCATTCCATCAATTGAGTATTTAGGGAGGTGCTTCCGAGTGTACGACCTTAAAAACCACTTTCTGTTCAAACCTCGATTCTGAAAATTTGATACATTCAATCGGACCTAACTTCCAGTAAGTGTGCAAAATTTCAAGGAAATCCGTCCAGTAGTTTTTGAGATATCAGCCGTTAAGTCGGGACAGACAGACACACACACACACACACACACACACAGACAGATAAAGTCTGTAGGACCTCCAGTAAACCTGGAGGGATAAAGAGGCTTTCTCCATTAGCATTCCATACTGGTGTCTCCCAACAGCAGCGGCATTCAAGAATACTTACCGAAGTAAGCGCGTTGACAATGGTGCTGAGCTGATGAACATCTTGTGTCAGCTGTTCCCGAACTGTAGTTTCAGCCTGCAGCCTCAGCTCAGTCTGCAAAGTGTGTGGATGCAAGACACTCAACATGGGTTGCTCCTACGAGGCAGGCCTGGTGCAACATGTCTGACACACTGTCCTTCCTGAGCATCAATTTTTCAAAGCTACGGTACAAAAAACTGGTAAAGCAATGAACTGTATTCTAGCCATTCTCAGTGAAACTCACTGTATACTGTGATGGTCAAAAATAAAAACTTGATAATTGTGAAATGATTGTTTGAATGAATTGTCTTCACTTCTTCTTGGTAACTCTCCCAGGGGTCAGGGAAGACAAATTGCTGCATAGTCATCTTCTGTGGTGAGCATGCACGTGGCTTCAGAGACCAAAATCATGAATGAATTATCACAGAGCTCATTAACATTCAAATGAAACAACAGTCTAAAGAATGTGTTCTTATCCAAGAATGTGTGTGTTAGGGCATGTCTGCATGAATATCAATGCTCACTCTCTCTCTCTCTCTCTCTCTCTCTCTCTCTCTCTCTCTCTCTCTCTTTCTCTCTCTCTCTCTCTCTCTCTCTCAGACACACACATACACACACACACAGTGTAACCTAAAAAACAGCGTACTACTTATCACACACAAACAGCAGCTAAAGTTTTAAACTTGAAACTGACTTCTCTCCAACAACATCACGAAGCTGGTCAGGAGTCTCACCTCCCTGAGGTAGTGCATCATCTTGGTGACGGCGTCCACCAAAGCCACTGTGTAGCCACTGAAGGTGTCCGACCTCTGGCGCTCAGCAGGGGGTCTCCGTCCAGTCTGCTTCTCAAAGTCCTCAATCTCACCCTCCAGATTCTCAAGCACCTGCCAGTAGTGGAACACGGAGAGAAGGTCAGTCACCTACACCATGTATGACATGCATAGTTTACAAGATCTCTATTGCGAATGAGATATAACCCACTTCCTGCATATCTGTACAGTGCTTTTACTAGTGGATTCCTCAAAATGATACATGTAAGCAGTAAGATAAGGGTATAACTGACATGAAAAGCAGTCACACATAAAAATAAAACACTTTATAGCTTGGATCTCCTGTTAATTTGTGACTGGACAGAAAAACAACAACAAAATCTGACAGTGAAGGAGAAAACAGTTATCTAAATAGCATAAAAATGCACCCAGTTTAAATCAGGACATCTGGATGTTTTAAAAGATTACAGCACTAGAGATGAAGGGAGCTTTTGAAATCTGCCATGCTTTCAGTTGAGGACTTACCTTCCTCAAGTCAGACATGTTGAAGAGACTGGAGGTAGAGGCATTCTGGTTTTCATCCTGCACCCGCTTCTTCGTCTTCTTGACCTTCTTGGTGTCATTCATGGCAGAGCCTGGGGTGCGTAGGATGGAAATGGATTCGTTGTGATCTCGCCTGGGAGTCTCAAAGCCTGGCCGACCTGCAATGCAAGAAAAAAATGGTGGAAATGCCAGGTATCACTCCGTCTCACGACAGTCTCCGGCTCCCAGATATACCACTCACCAGCCATAATATCTTGAATGAAAAATACTGCACAAATCACGTAAGTAGTTTCATTTCCCTGCTGTTTAACAGAAGGACAGGTGGGGGCAGCCACTACAAATGCCCCTCTCTATCCATCCCGCCCCACCCCTCATCCCATCTCACCCTACCCTGCCTTCAGCTGGAAGCTGTGGTCTTGGAAGTTTTAGAGCCTCACTCCAGTAGCTTGACCACGGGAAGTTCCAAGCTGCATACACCATACAGTGACATTATGACAGTCCTGGTGTGGGACACTCCTGAGAATATAAAGATGTCCCCAGTTTTTGAGTGTGTGCATCCTACCTGCCTGTCCACACTTCTGTTATAAGGTGCCAGCTCTGGACATCGGTTGTCCCGTTGACAAGTAGGCAAATAGCAAACTATTCCAAGATCCAGCTAGAGGTGAAAAGATGGAGTTGAAAATTCATGACATGAAATCCATTTCTCAAAGCCTCTGGTGGAAGGCACCATTCATGGACCTGTAGAGGACTTCAGGTCAGCGCCTGTCAAACCCACCTGGAGGCATCTGTGCCGAGGCCAACTCCTGCAGCTGCGTGCTCTGAGCAGGCCCTGGCTCCATTCTGGAATTGTGACCTCTCCCACTGATGGTGCTCAGTGTCTGGCTCTGCTCCTCCTGGGCAAGAAACTGCTGGAACCTTCGCATGTTTATCTTTGGCTCGTACACCACCGGGGCCCTGGCCTCCGTTTCACTGTCGTCTGCAATGAAGCGCCACGTACAGCAAACTTGATAGCAAGTATTTACAAGTTCAGTTTGACAGACTAATGCAAATAACAGTTAGGACTATCAGAAAAAGATCAAAGCATTTTGGAACAGTGGAAATTAGGAATAAAGAAAAAAACAAAAACAAATGAACAACCCAAAACTCAAAAAACAACCATGCATAATTTTACTTATTATTCTGATGAGAGGGATTAAATCTGACAAGCAATACAAGGATGCCCTTTCACTTTCTTTTTGTCTTGTCATTATCTAAAGGCAAGATGATGTGCAAGCCTAGCTAAAAGTTACACAGAAGATTTTTCACTGATTTTCCACGAGCAAGACAATTACTCATACCTGAGTCTGAGTCCAGTGCCGGGTCATTGAGGGCAGAGGCATCCATGACGGAGTGGCTCAGAGTGTCTGTTCTGGTCATGATGTCAGGGTCAGGAGCAATCAGACCAGTTCTGCCCGATCAGAAATAGAGATATAATCTACAACATCAGCTTGCTAGAAGTATCTGAGAGACAAAAAATGTGTATCAAAATTTGGGGGTACCTTTCCTCTCGGGACATGCTGTTCCTTGTAATTCTTCTGTCAATATCATCTATGCATGCATAGCATAATGCAAGATAACCAACACTGTGTGAGACTGCAGAGGTCTATACATTTCCTGTGCACCAGTTTCAAGCTGTTCTCCTCTCAAGGAAGGTACAGAATGCCCGAATTTCTGACAGTGCAAGACGATTATTCATGCCCTCTGCCATTCTGCAACAGACACAGTGCTCATTTGACAGATTTTGGTCGTTTTGTTTTGTTCCAGTATGCATCTGTAATATGTGTATTTTCATCTTTGCTGTAAGTGTAAAAAGAATTACCTGCCTTGTGGGATAAATAAAGGTAAAAGATGTGGTGTTACATAGCCACTTATCACCCATGTCTGAATCTGAAACCATTTAATACTTTTCCTATCTATCTACACTATCTATCTACACTAGGAAGCTGTATCCACTCCAGCAACATGTTGACTGTTCAGGCTCATCTATGGCTGTCACTGTGCTCTCTCTCTCTCTCTCTCTCTCTCTCTCTCTCTCTCTCTCTCTCTCTCTCTCTCTCTCTCTCTCTCTCTCTCTCTCTCAAAATGAGAAACAATGATTTCTTATTTGGTAAAGCACCTCCCTCCTCCTTGATCATTATGTAAATGAACTGTTCATCAAGTATCAAAGAGTTTACACATGCCCTGTATCTGTACTCACAAGCTGTCTACATAACACCAAGTTTTTGGTGTATAATGTCCCACACCCTGTGCTCCCATCCTTGTTGCTACTCTCATACCGCCTGTGCTGCTGTAGCTGCCAGCTAAACATTGCACTCCTTTTCTTATCTTCAAGCTTAGTGTTCTAAATTCAGCCAATGTTCTGTGCATGGCAGGTCTGCAATGCTGTATTCACAGAACCACCAGCAGTGGACCAATAAGATGAGGAGAAAAATGGCTGCCAGAGGAAGAGCTGTGATTAACTGGCTGCTAGGGGTTGTATGGGAATGCAGGGTTCGTACAGGTTTTTAGATACAAAATTCCATGATTTTTCCATGACTTTCCATGAGCCTCAATAACATTTTCCATGACTTAGCGTACTGTGATACATGACAGTTTTAAAGAGAAAAGTGTATGGCGCACGACCAAACTCACGCAGGCTCTTGTGCAGAAAGTTCTGGATAAAAGCCCCATCAGATATGGCCTTGCCAGGAACCTGAGCTGGATGTCTCCAAATGACTTTGTGAAGAAAGATCTGCGCCAAAATAACAAAGCCCAGTTCCAGAACTGCCTCCAGGTCCTTGAAGCAGCCAAGAGAATGGCAGCCAGTGATGTCGATGATGTTGTCAGTGAGATGTCTCATTTTGAGGCAGAGGTGCAACAGTGCAGTGAGCTGAGTTCACAGTTCCAGTCATTTTGCCATCCACAGGACCGACTGGACACCTTCTGGGTAGAAACACTGCACCACAAACAAAACAAGCTCTTTTCACTTTCTCCTCGTTTGAACCAACTGACCCGACCGGCGTGGAAATGAAACCAGATCACCTAGCCAAAGAACCAATCAGGAAGCAGAAGACAAACGAGCCTTCAAAATTAACCAGTGGGATGCAAGGGCACGTTTTCCTGTCGTTCGCAGCATGTAAAAATAGATTGAGAGTATCGCGCTAAGCACAGCCTAGAAAACATCTTTTTTAAATTAATTTTATTTATTAATTAAATTCCATGACTTTCCATGACTTAAATTGAAATTCCATGATTTTCCAGGCCTGGAAAATGAAAAATCAAATTCCATGACTTTCCAGGTTTTCCATGACCTGTACGAACCCTGGAAATGGCAGTAAGGGGCTGAGAATGACGGTATGAGACATTACATGATTTAAACCATTATGGTCGTAGGTGACACAGGTGTTACATCTTCCTTTAAGACTGAATCCAATGCGGGCATTGAATCTAGTAATTTTTTTTATGCATCACTGAGAATAATTTCAATAACTTGAGTTTATGGCTAATTGGTACAGAAAAATGATATCTTTCATTCTTTGTGTGTGTGGTGTTTTTTTCTATCCAAATTTGTTACAGTTTTTGTAGAGAAAAAGGATATATGCTAGGAGCAACAAAGATGATGTAGTGGTGTGGACTAGTCATTTTACTTTCTTGCAGCGCCTACATCTTGTTCCTAAGATGAATAGAAGTGAAAAAGTAATTTTTAAAATGAATTATGTTGATCTCTTATTCTCTATGGAAATAAGCTCGGTTTTTATTTTTATGGAGTCTTCTTAATTACACACATCAGGTCCTAATGGGTTAAGCAGCAGCATTATGCCAAGTGGTCCTCCCTGCATCATTTAACTTGTTACTGCATGCGAGCCTCTCGTGTTTATATTAAGCCTATCATACAACAAGATGATTTTCCTGGACTTTCATCGAAAGGTTGCAGGTTTAGTCTCCACCTGATGTTTGAAACTTTTTGTACCTGTCCTTTGAGGAGTGTCTGCCTCTGTATTGGGACTTTGAATTCATGGTTCGTGAACCTCACACAATTGCACTCAGCCTCTCATATAACATGAGGAATTTTCTTGTTGATCGATAGAAAAAAATCTTGCACCATTTTCTGTAAAGTCCAAGACTACACACATGACAAAAGGACACTCACCTCTCATTTGTACTTTTCGACCCGGGGGCCGTGGTAACAGAAGGAAAGCCCTGAAACCTCTGTAAACATATCAAAAAATTTCACAGTGAGACAAACATGTAAAGTTAAATTTTTGAAAGAAAAAAGTTTTTATTATATAAGAGAGAAAAAAATCATGATATACCAGAGGATCAACACCAACAACAACGATAACACCCTCTCGAGATCTCTACTGTCAGATGCTAAATGCATGGCTTTTGACCAACGTGAATCTGTCTTGTCTGTCATGACGATTACAAATGAAGATGAAAAAAATTGGGATTCCAGCAGATGAATACAAGGCAAATTTCTTGTCAGCTGGTCACACATATTATACAAGGTCCATAATTACTGAAAAACAGATGGATGGATGGATGGATGGATGGATGGATGGATGGATGGATGGATGAATGGATGGATGGATGGACGGATGGATTGATGGATTGATGGATGGATGGATGGATGGATGGATGGATGGATGGATGGATGGATGGATGGATGGATGGATGGATGGATGGACTGACGAACAGAAAGATGGGTGGATAGATGAAAGAAGATCAATGTCTTATGAGCCTTTGTAGGCTATGCATGGCCAATGATACGGAAAAATCACTCAAACTGGTTTAGAATAAGAGCAAGTCATCATGATTTCCATAGTTATTTGCCTCTTATGAATCACGTAGGGAGACACAGTGGGTCTTTTCTTCTCCCCACCCCCCAGGGGGAGACTGAACAACAGTAAAAAACTGAAGCAAAAGCAAAAAAATAAACACACTAGACAGGAAACCAAAGGAAACCAGAAACAATTCTTCAAAGCATGGTGGTTTCAAAACCTTACTCACCCTTGGGTCATCTCCAAACAGGTCCTTCACTGCAGCAAGCATGTTATCTGATTTGCTCAACACAGACTGCAGCTGAAAACACATATGATATGTGTGTTCTCTGATAATGGTAATTATACAATAGTAACAGTAGAAGTAGCAGTAGTAGTAGTGGTGGTGGTGGTGGTGGTGGTGGTGGTGGTGGTAACAGCTGTAGTAGTAGTAGTAGTAATAGTAGCAATAGTAGTGGTAGTGATAGTAGTAATAGTTGTAGGAGTAATAGTAGTCATAGTAGAAATCATCATAGTAGCAGTAAAATCAGCACAAAAAAAGGTTTTCTTTAAAAAGTTGCTGAATTCACAAACAAACACAAATCAGCAGCATACATGTTGTACTTAGTAGTCATCTTCAGGCACAACACACTAAAATCTATCGATTTCTTTGTGCATCAATCATTCTACGTAAATGTTAATTACATCTCTAAATTGTCCTGGTGCATGGAAAAATCAAACATTGAAAACAGTTTCTCCATAAACAAGGATGCAAAGAAAATGAACAAAAAGGCATCTGGTACAGTATTTACTCCTGCCCCAAATGGACGTCAATGATTTTGTTTGAAAATCTAGACATGCCCTTCCAGAGGCATTGTCTGACAGGGATGATACCTGAGCATGATCATAGAGGACTTCCTTCATGATGGCGAGCTGCTGGGCAGCAGAGAGGCTGCCCGTGGAAGCAGCCTTAGTACCAGTCTTTGACTCTGAAACAAACCAAGACGCAAGCCTGGTAAAAGATAGGTAATGGGGGACAAATTGGTTTTACACAGCATTGCTTCAAGCCATTTTAGAGTCTTAACCCCCTTCGCACTTCAACACCTGGTCAATAGCTCTTCTTTAGAGGCCAAAGACACTAGGAAACCACCTGGGTTTTTAAAAAGTATGTGTGTATATAGAGGGAGGGAGGGAGGGAGGGAGGGAGGGAGGGAGGGAGGGAGGGAGGGAGGGAGGGAGAGAGAGAAAGGAGAGATACAGAGAGAGAGAGATACTGAGAGAGAGAGAGAGAGAGAGAGAGAGAGAGAGAGTGAGAGAGAGAGAGAGAGAGAGAGAGAGAGAGAGAGACAGAGACAGAGAGAGAGAGAGAGAGAGAGAGGGAGGAGAGATACAGAGAGAGAGAGCATCATTCAGTCATTCAGTGTGACTGGCCATTTCAGAAAACTGACGGGCACCTGAGGTAATGATGCAGGTGTGGTCCATCCCCCTGAGTGTCAGGGAGGCGGGGCAAAATTACTCCGAGACAAGTGTTCTTCCTCTGAAGCCCGTCAGTTGTGTCTCTCTTCTCTGGAAGTTTCTTGTCCAGAAATTACTATTCATGAGCAGTTGCGCAGATTGTTTGAAATATTAGTGCTTGAATATCAGACTTTGTTGTCTCACAGTCACACATCTCAAAATGTTGTACTGTAAATTGAACATTATGAGATAAAATGTTACTGAGACAATCAGAGAGGATTTAAAAAGATGTATAAAATCCTGCATAATCCTCACCTTTCTTCATTTTTTCCAGTTTTATTGTCATATGGTTTTTTGATTCATGACTCCTCCTTCTGTAATCCTGAAAACATTACAAGGATATCAAGATAAAACATACAGCCTGAGCCTATCAATCTATGTCCTGGTTCTTCAGCTGGAACCCCTGGCTGCCGGGCTTTCGAGGCCTGCTCCAGTAGCTCAGCCAGGGGCCTGCTCCAGTAGCTCAGCCAGGGGCGGCCCCAAGCAGCCAAAGAGGCTACCTGGAGATGTCCAAACAAGGTCAGATCTTTCAAATCCAAATATAAAACTGTTTGATGTTATGAGGCATTACATAAATCCTGTACTTCGGTGCCATTTGGAAAAAAATTATTTGTCTTCAAAATAAAAACCGCTGGTGCTGAACCTGCAGGTTTTGGCATATTAAAAAAAAATCGGGTTCGAACCCGCAACCTCTCGAGAAAAGAGGGGGAAAAAACACACACATACAAAAACACAAAAAACCAGGTTGGGTTCGAACCCACAACCTCTCGAAAAAAGAGAGAGAAAAAAAGTTTCAGCGCAGAATCGAACTTGGTCAGGCATGACCAAGAGTTCAATGCTCTACCAAATGTGCCATTGAAAACTGATATGGCTGAGTGTTTGTAAAGCATTTATAACGTTCTTTTCCGTAAACCACCGCAAGATTTTGAACATCTCATATAAAGACCATGTCA
>JAWQFJ010022204.1:27500-93461 GCA_034096865.1 Theodoxus fluviatilis
AAATAAAATTACCCAACACATTTTCCCATTTCTGTAATGCTGTCTGGATGTTGCTCAATGAGTTGCTTGATGCTTTTGTTTAAAGGCAATTAGCAAGTTTTAAAAAGTTGATTCAATAAATATTCAATGACTCAGACTCAGAGGAAGCATTGCACTCCAAACAGCTTTGTTGGATCAATCTAATGCATAATCAGTGTCACTGTCATACCTGCGACATGATCATCATGGGTCTCCTCAGAGACGTTTTTGCAAATACTGCATGACACTTAAAATAAAAGTTGATAAATTCTGCTTAGAATTACTCCTCTTCAAACAAGAATCATTTCCGAAAGTTGTATATGGCACGGGAAACCAAGGGAAAGCTCATTCTTTCCAAATAGTTGTATCTAACATTTTTATATTTTTCATGCCTAACTCCGAAAAAACATTTGCTGTAAATGCGCTTGAACTGGGGGTGGGGGGTGTCTATCATTTCCGCGCATATCATCTGACAAGATCTAGCGCAGGCACATTCAATTAAAAACACAATCGGTACATTGATTGCTAACGCACACTTTCTTTATCAGGCAATGACATGTTTATGCTGCTAATGTCTGTGTGCATGCCATGAGGCATGGCCTATGACCCGTGTCTTCTACAGACCTACAGTTTGTCTCCGACTTGTATGGGCACGACCCAGTGTCCTATCCACAACTTCAAAGAAATAACGTAAATGTGGCTAGCTCTGGTGATCGAAATAGATTGCCATACAAATATTTTCGATGAAACTATATCGGAAGTAGAGAAAAGTTTGTCTTAAATTTTCGTACGAAATTTCTCACCACTAGTGTCCGGTAAGCGCGCCTTCAAACTTGAAGCCCCCGCTACCATCGACGCTAGGAACACTAATCGTACCTCAGCGGGCAAAACCTCGTAATGGGAGAGAACTGCATCAGAGGCGCCCGAGTCCGCCCATACACGCTTCCCCCTTTCCGCCAAGGGGGTAGGGGGTTGAAATCATGCGCTTCCCACATACATGACAAGGGTGAGACGAAAGATAAATCCACATCGTTTCTTTATGCAATCCATATCTCACCCCACGAACTTTAATTTTTATCTGACGAATATTTTTTTGCAAACGGAAACATTCATTTCTGAGTGTCAAGTGCCCGTCAATCGTGCAACTTTAACCTGCGCAGACCGCATGCGCATTATTTCTGCGATCCTGTGTCCGAGAATAGCACTCGCCACAGTGAGCGGGGGGCTGGAGTCTTTTTGTCACTCATTATTGACTTAATACAGCGGAACGTACTGAGGTTGGGCGTCCGCGTGGTCTTACCGCAGAAGCTTGCGATACTCTCTCTGGTGCCGCACATCGGCATCACTCACAGCGTCTGGTTTTGAAGCACCAGAAGGTAAATACGATTACATTCTTTGTCTTCAGATCTGTGACCACCAAGGTCGGTAATGAGGAAACGGCGTACCTCCCAATGTTCGTTGTTATCGAAAACCAAACGTTATGATAAAGTAATTCCGTAGAATGCCACTCTTAATGTTGTTGAATGTTTTCACGTCCCTTTTTCTCTACTTAAAGCGATGGATCAGTTTCTAGCTCACCAACGCCATATTTGAAGCGTTCGCACAACCTCGTATGTCGATGGATGTGGCAGAAATAGTGAGAAAAAGCAATAACTGCAGGGTTGGTTTTCGAGCAGTATTCATTTTTTTATCACTGTTTGTCGTATTTTGTTGTGCAAGAGGTGTTATGATTATTATGTTGTATCTATAATACGTGTGTGTGACCGTATCAGCCAATTTTCTTATTATCCAGTTACTTCTGCGTTTTGATATGAAATGAATGAATGTTATGTTGCCGGTCGAAGCACGTGTTCAGGGGTGTTCTGTGTTTAGAACGTGGATGATCATTGCGTAGAGTTGTTAAGCTGCCGATTAAATCTACATGCTGTTTCTTTTAGTAGCCGTGAACGTTTTCCGTAAGGACTAAGGTGCCATTTTACTGATTGCATCGAGCATTTATCCACTAAACCTTTTTCATTGGCAATTTAATGTTAGTGAATGTGATATCGTGTCCTGGGTTCCCCCTAGAGTTCACACCCTCTCCTTCCTCCTCCAGCCCCTCTCGTCAATTTTGAATATTTTTCTCCCCGTGTTCTTCTTTACATTGTACGCCATCCTTCAAGTTCCACTGCGCCCCCCCCCCCCCGCCCCCCCTCCCCCCCGCCCCCCCTCCCCCCCGCCCCCAATCTGTTTCTGTTCCTCCCCCACCCCCAACCCTCCACTCTCAATGGAAAAAAAGTGTGCAAGCATCTAAACACGTGTGTGTTTTTGCTGTTGCTGAATCCCCCAGTTGCATCAGTTGTCTGATCACAGGAAGTAAAGTATTTGATGTGATTAGGGACATTTCATGCGATACTTAGTTAGTATTCTGCAGCTTTATTTAAAAAATGAAATCGTTGTTGTTGTTGTTGTTTAACCAACTGTAGATTGACAAAATCAAACTTGCTAGAGAATGCATGATAATTACATATACTATAGCCAAAAACATATTGGGTGACTTCACAGAGAAAAAAGAACACATTTGGAATGAATTGTTAACTGTAAATTCACACACAGTGGTGTTTCAGCTGTCCTGGCCTGACACCTGGTTCACTGCCTTAGATTTGGAGGTTAAAGAGGGACAGCCAGGCATGGGTCATAAGTTGAATTCTAGGTTCTGTTCAATCTCTCTCCCCTCCCTAATTGTTGTGGGTTTTCCCCTTTACTGCACTCTGGCCATTCACTCAATCATCCTACCTCTCTTTGAAATTGGCATGCTGCTGCTGACCTTACCTGCTCATCCTCTTATCATTTATTGAAATTATTTATACATATCCTACGAGCTGTGAAAAAGCAGTGGGTGGTTGGGGAGGATGGATTTGGTAGTGGGTAGGTGTTTATACAAATTGAGGGAGCAGTGAACATCTTTTGACATCAACATGGTGACAATGACACATTGACCCCGTGCTGAGGAGCTTTATCCCTTCCTTACTCAGGATGTCTTCAGAGGCAGTAGGGGATGGTAGTCACTAGTATGGGAAAACTGATTCCATAGTGATCCTTTATCAAACTCAACTGCATGAGGTGACTCACTTTGTAACACACGCATGTGCACAAGGGCGGACGCATGCGCGTGCCCACACACACACACACACACACACACACACACAAACACACACACACACACACACACACACACACACACACACACACACACACACACTCACACACACACACACACACATACACACATACAGATTCATTTTTGTTATAGTTTTTGTTTTCTCATGCATGGTCAATTGGCAAAAAAAAAGTATTGTAAGGAAAAGCCTGGAAAGTAAATGCTTGAAGAAAAAGAAATGGCCATTGCATCATTGCTTGACCTGAAGGTGAGATTGCTGGAATGAGGTGCATATATCTGGGGAGCCACCATCAGCTTCAATGGGCCACCGTTACTAGGATTGGAAGTCCATGAAGCAGAGCTTGAATGCACCATATGCACTGAACATCAAGATTATTACTGGTGGTGGTACGTGAATGATGATCTGATCCCACCAATTTCAGGCCCTGGAAGCACTTTTTGTGCTGTGTTCAATTAAACATGTAAGTTAGTAGTAATGTAACTGTAAGCAAATGTCTGGCCTTTTTGATGGTTTGGTGTTTCGCTCCCATCTAGAACGAGATTGTGATTGAAGCAGTGCCAGTGTTAGTATCCAAGAAGACAAAGAATGCAATCCAAAGTGAACACCACCCTTGTCAGTAGAAGGTGTTCTTCACACAGACACACCAAATTGTGAGACCTATCGTGATTCCAGTCTGAATAGAGCAAGTCCATGTGGTCACTATCAACATCCAGCTTCAAATCAACTTGTTGTTCTACCTCTCCAAAACATCAGAAAAATATCTGGAAGAAGTGCTTGGCCTAGCCTAGGTCAAGTTTGTCCACCGTATTAACAAGGGGTGTTCAAAAATATTTTGGCTATCCCGCCTCGCTAGTTGGACACTAAAGTTACTAGCCCACAACCTTTTTTACTACTACTAGCCTGCCTTCCATACACAAAGGAATCAAAATGTGAATGCACGTTTCTAAAGTACTGACTCAAAATGTCTTTACTGAACATTATAGAGTATGCAATTGATTTTGCATAGATCAACAAAGCATAATCCTGCTTTACTTGACTAGAAAACTGAAAAATAGATTAATCAACACAACACCAGAACTTTTATTTCACATCAACAGAACAAGATCTGGACTTCCACTACAAATTCAGATAAGCACAAAAAAATCTACACTAGAATCTCTCCAGGTAGGAGACTGTAAACTGTTCAGTGCTGAGTAGTCATTAAAAAACAATCCAGCTGAGTACAATATAGTAATGCTATTTAAACAATAAAACATGAACCAACTCAAAACTGACAAGGAAACTTCAGGAAACAAAGAGCATTCTGGAATTAAATAACTAGAAACTGTGGATTACTGCGTAGTCAATGACTTCAATCTAGCTGACAAGGAAACGGTAGAGCCATGTAAACAATTAAACATGAACCAACTCATGCGGCAGATGATATGACAATTGTTATGAAGTCACGGACAATTGAAAAGAGCATCCACATGCTTTTTTTCCTACCCATCTGTCTGGTGAGCAATTCGGCAGTTTTAAGTCACCCACTACAATTTTTGATGGCTTCGGGTGACTAGATGAATGGGTTTGAACACCCCTGTTAACTGAAAAACTTAAGTCAAAGTTGCCGCAAAAATTGGCTGCAAAACGTTATAGAACCCATACCGAAGTGATGCTGTGTGCACATAGGGAAGCCATTCCTCGATTGTGTGACTTAAGGGCATTACTGTACTCCTCAGTATAGAAGAGTTCTAAATTAGTTGCTACTCATGTATTGTCTGTCCATCAAAGTGGCCTGCAGGGCTGTACCCAGCAGTTGACAAGAGTCACTTCTTGGGCTGAAAGGGTTTAACAGATATCGCATGACAAAATGTCTGAAAACACTTTCTCGACATCTGTGAACAAGAGCCATTAACTCAAAAATTTACATGACCACAACACTCTTGAGACTTCTTCAAAATTACTGGGGTTTTTGGTTAGGATTTCTTAGTATGTGTGTCAGTAATTCTTAACATGAGCTTTTTGTGTGCAACCTGGAGAAGGAAAAAAGAGGCAAGAGCATGGTGCATGGCTAACTAGTATCAGCCAATCATAAAAATGCAGCATGCAGGGCCTGAAATAGATGTCACATGACTGAATTTTGTGTCAAGGCATTAATGTCCTCTAAATAAGCATCAGCTGAAGGGTCGTCCAATACTGAATTTTTGCAAGGTTTAGGTCTCCCTCTAAATATGTTGAGAATAACTGGAGGCAGATCTCTCTCTTTTCTGATTGTCCCCCTCACTTGTGGGTTGCAGTGGAGATGGATGAAAAGGGGATGCAGGAAGATCCCCGCTTCAACCCCATGATGGCCATGGCGGGGCGGCCCAAGGGGATGCCCAGTGGTCAAGGGATGCCCCCTGGCCCCGGGATGTCCAACACGCCCCCCCAGGGCATGGGGATGGGTCCCCAGGGCAAGGGCATGATGGGACAGGGCATGCCGGGCGGCCCCCAGGGTATGGGAGGTGAGTGGCATATCAGTAGATGTGATTGGGCGTGCTGTTTGGCTGAATAGGGAGACTGGAGTTGTCTGCTCTTTAGCAAAGTCTTGCATTTTTGATGATTTGTATTTTCGTGGCAATCCTTTGTGTAAAATCTTTCGAATGAGATAGAAGTTTGGGGGTGGGGTAGCAATTTTACCACAAAGTTGGGGATGTTACCTCTTAAGAATTAGAAGAAAAAAATAATAATGAAAAAAGCAATACACATGTACAAGTCTTAAAGGGACATGTTTCTTGTATGTTATGTGTGAACATTTTTATTTCCTCTCTGATTCTCTCATTTAATGCAAGATGAAAACCCCACAATTTCCTAAGCAAACAGCTTTGTCTGAGGATTCCTTTTGAATTTTAAAACTGATTTCTTTTATTTTTGCAGGAATGGGTGGTGGAATGCCTCCAGGCATGCATGGTGGACCCTCTCCCAACATGCACGGCGGTCCGTCCCCCAACATGCACGGTGGACCGTCCCCCAACATGCACGGCGGACCGTCCCCAGGGATGGGGATGCAGGGGATGCCCAATGTTTCCATGGGCAACCAAGCCATGGGGGGTCCCAACGTCACCATGCCCACCACCAGCATGGGGGGCGCATCAGGCCCAGGGATGAACAAGAACATGCCCCCCACCACTAGCGGGGCCAGCAATATGCCCATGCAGCAGCAGCACCCCATGGGTGACTCCGGTAGCGGGATGAGTGGCCCCAACATGCAGAACCCCAACATGCCCAACCCCAACATGGGGGGCTCGAATATGCCTAATCCCAATATGGGTGGGTCGAATATGCCCAATCCCAACATGGGTGGGTCGAATATGCCCAATCCCAACATGGGTGGGTCCAGCATGCCTAACCCCAACATGGGGGGGCCCAACATGCAGGCGCCCCCCAACATGGGCAGCGGGCCCAACATGGGGGGTCCCAGCATGCCCAACCCCAACATGGGGGGCCCCAGCATGCCCAACCCCAACATGGGGGGCCCCAACATGCAGGTCCCACCAAACATGGGCCCCATCCCCAACCCCAACATGGGGGGAGGACCCAACATGCCCAACTGCAGCACAGCAGGTATGGGTGGCCCCAACATGACCAACACCAGCATGGGTGGGAGCAACATGCCTAACACCAGCATGGGGAGCATGCAGAGCGGGGGCATGGGTGGCCCCAACATGCCCATGGGCAGCAGCAACATGATGGGACCCAACATGCCCTCCGGCAGCCATGGGGGCATGCCCACCTCTAACATACCCCCCAACATGGGCATGAATGGTGGGATGGGGGGCATGGCGGGGGGAGGCCATGGAGGCATGGGAGGGCCGGGTATGATGGCCCCCAACATGCCCGGCAACGTGGCTAGCTCAATGGGACCCCCCAACCAGACGGTGGAGAACGCACAGATGCAAGGTAAGGAAGGCTTTCCAGTTGTAGTTTTTCCCCTTTTTATTCCCATTGCTGAGGGTGCCTTGTTTTTTAGATGGCTGTGTTTGTGTGTGTGTGTGAGAGAGAGGGGGGGGGGGGGGTTGCACTGAAATCAAACTGCATTATGCATGGTATATAAATAGATTGGGAAATAGTTGCCTCTTTTACATTCAGCCCTTGTTAAAATGAATCAAAAGTGAAAAAGGTAATATTGGTCTCAAAGTAAATGCCATGAATCCATGCTAGCCATATACTGCACAGTGATCACCAGTGCAGATTTAACATGAAAAATGACATGATAAATGTTGGGGGTGGGGGAGCTGCTGCCAGCACTGGATCCAGAGAGGGAAAGAGCAAGCAAGGGGACAGGTATGGGAGAGCGGACCAACTTTTTGTGTTTTTTGCATGTCTGTTTAATTCATGTGTGCATGATGTTAACTGATCGTTCTTTTCTTTTTTGACTTCTTGGTGTAGACAATAACTTTGTCACAGAAAGGTACCCAGTCTTGGTGAGTTATCTATTAGCCTCACCTGACTCCAATCCTGTAGGTGGACGAAACTTCAACCAAGTACAACTACATCAGCTGCGTGCCCAGATCATGGCCTACAAGTTGCTGGCCAGAAACCAAGCAATACCGGACCAGCTCCGACAAGCTGTGGAGGGCAAGCGTCCCCTGACTGCCTACAGACAGGGTAGGTCTTCTCTCTTCTCTGTCTTCACGGCCCCTTGTGGGTTGGGGTCAGAATAGAATAGACCCACCACGTCTCCTTATGATATTTGTAAGAGGCGAACAAATAGGTGCATCGTGATTTGATTTGCGTTGACTCTATTCTAGTGATTTCCATGCTTAATGGCCTTACATAGCCTTTAAAGACTGATAGGCTGTAAACTTCCCTCTATCTGTCCATTTATCTTCACGTGCTTGAAAATGCCAGGAATAGTTCATCTTATTGCATATTCATGAAGTCCTGTCGAATTTTAGCCATGACATTTATAGGAGGATACTTTTGTAATAGTTGTTCAAGTGGTGTGAGATTGAAGGACAGTTCTTGTTGTGGCATCCAATGTGTATTTTGAAATACGTTTGAAGCTATATTGTCAAGTAGTTGCATTGCTAGTCATTTTGTGGAACTAATGTGGTGATGACCACTTGAACTCCAGGGATTTAAGGGATCTAGAGATCTCAAACTTGGAGCCCCTGCTGGACAGGAAACTTTGATCTAGGGTCTGTTTGTGTGTGTGTGTGTGTGTGTGTTTGTGTGTGTGTACGTGTGTGTGTATGTGTGTCTTAGTCTCTGTGCGTCCATCTGTCTTGCCCCCCCCACAAACACCCACCCACCCATCTTTCTCTCCCTCCTTCCCACAAGTTCATCTCCCCTGATTTTTTTTACTCCTTTCCTCTCCAGAGCACCCCCAGATGCCCCAGATGCGGATGCAGCAGCCACAGCAGCCTCCAATGCCGCACATGGGCCGTGGCCCCCCTGCCTCCATGACAGGACCTGGGCCCCAGCACCAAGGCCCCTCGGGTCCACAGCCCAGCCCAGGGGGCCCAGGAGGCTCTGGGCCCAATGAGGGCCCATCCTCGGGTTCCCGCGGGCCCGGTCAGCGGCAGCCCACGCCACCCCCCTCTGTCCAGGCAATGATTGCCTTGCAGCACAAACAGAACCGCATCGCACCAGTTCAGAAGCCACCTGGCCTGGACCCTCTGGAGATCATCAAGGAACGGGAGAACAGGTACAGTGCTCTTTTCCTCTCCTGATAGGTCCTTAAACTCCATCCATCCATCTCTCTTTTTGGTTGGTCCCAGATTTTCTATGTATTGTCATGGTTAGCCCTAAAAGTGCTACAGGACTGAAGTTTTGCCAAATTTCCCTTTGAGCAGTTTTTCTGGTTGAATTGTGAACTGTTGAGGTTTTCAGCCAGAGTAGTGTTTGAAGGAACATATATATTTTTTTCAGGCCGGAGCAAGGGAAATTTAATTGAAATTTCAGTCCTGTGACACTTTCAGGGTAAGTTTTGATGGGTAAAGGTTTGATGTTTGATTGACAGTCATTTAGTCTTCACGATAGCCAATAGTTTTCCTTATGCTTCTAGACTGCAGGCACGTATTGCACACCGGATCCAGGAGCTGACGGATTTGCCTGCCACGTTCCCTGAAGATCTTCGAGTCAAAGCCATGATTGAAGTCAGGGCCCTTCGCCTCCTCAACTTCCAGCGCTCGGTAAATTTATTTCTTTTGAGGCTGATCTAGCACATAATCTTAAAGTCATGTACGTCTCAGAAAAATGTAAATCCATGCTCTGTGCTTCTTTGTAGAGCCAGAGAAAGATGTACGCCTAATGTCAACAACAGAAAGTATGTTAACGAGCATCATGGACACTGTGCTTGGTGCCTTATATAGTATTTTATTTTCCCATGTCTGAGGGCTTTCTGTGTTTGTTCTGTAAGCTTTGTTTCAGGTCTCTCTTGCAAGGAGAATTTTTTTTTCTGTTAATTTTATTTATGGAAGGGAAAGCATTCTTAAATGGAGAGGTGATAAGCAGAGTTTGAGATGAGAATCTAGCTTGGCAGAAGAGTACATTGCTGATCTGGAGACATCTTGCCCAGAGGTGTTTCATTTCATCATCATCTCGGGGAGTGCCTTCAGTCATCATGCTTTGCTGTAAAGTTCCATCCATGTTTATGGAAAACGTGAAGGAGAGCTAGGTGGATGATGCTTCTGGATGTTTGCCTTACACAGGTGAGAAGTTAGTCATTGGACCCACATTGCACCCACATTGGACCCACATTAGACCCACATTGCACTCACATTGGACCCACATTGGACCCACATTGCACCCACATTGCACCCACATTAGACCCACATTGGACCCACATTAGACCCACATTGCACTCACATTGGTTGACAAGAACCTAAGGTTCCATCTTCCTTGGAACTTTCCTTACTCTTTCTATTCCCCTACACTCCTAAAAAAAAGATGCTCCTTAGATTCACATTTCCTGTGCAGTCTTGCCATTTAGCCATAAGTGTAACCCATCTGCCTCTTGGGCAGAGAATGTGTAAATGTGTTGTGGCATTCTTGATGTGTTGCTCATGTTGAGAATGTCTTTTATGTTTCCAGCTGCGGTCAGACGTGATTGCTTGCATGCGTCGTGACACCACTCTGGAGACGGCAGTCAACATCAAGGCCTACAAGCGCAGCAAGCGCCAGTCGCTGCGCGAGGCTCGCATGACGGAGAAGCTGGAGAAACAACAGAAGGTGGAGCAGGAAAGGAAACGCAGACAGAAACACCAGGTCAGAATCTTGCTTGTCCGTGGAAGAGCTGTGAAGTTGAGGAGAGATAGAGAGAGAGAGTGTGTGTGTGTGTGTGTGTGTGTGTGTGTGTGTGTGTGTGTGTGCATGTTTGTGAGTGTGTGTGTCTGTGTGTGAGCGTGCTTGCATGCGCGAGTGTGTGTAAATGAAGTAATTGTGAATGTTCATTGTTTGTTTTGTTTTTTTGTGGCTGCCCTACCATGATAGATAATTTTGCTGCTCAAGATACCTGTCAATCAAAACAAAAATCAGGATTTTCAACATCAATGTTAAATCTGTTATGCTCTACGGCGCCGAAGCATGGAGGACCACTGTAACCACCAACAAGAAGACCCAGACATTCATCAACACATGTCTGCGCTGCTTTCTACAGATACAATGGCCTGAAAAGATCAGCAACGAGTAGCTCTGGCAGCGCACAAACCAACAATCAGCAGACCAAGAGATCATTCAAAGGCGCTGGAGATGGTTAGGGCACACATTACGCAAACCGATCTCAAACACCACCAGACAGTCCCTTTCATGGAACCCGCAAGGGAAGAGAAAGATAGGTCGACCTCGAAACAGTTGGCGCCGAGACCTGGACGCCGATGTCAAGAGAACAGGCCACTCTTGGGGACTGTTGGAAAAGATTGCTCAGGACCGGGAGGGCTGGAGAACCCTTGTTAGCGGCCTATGCCCCAGGAGGGGTCAAAGGCGTAGATAGATAGAATACTTGTGTATGATTCAATGGGAAATAGATGAATTTTTGTGCTTCTGGCATTTGTGCTGATAATGCTTTTAATTGCTGCTACCCTTTCATTTCCATGGAGATATTAAATTTTGTTGAGGACTACTTAAATCATATGACCTGATGTTCTGACACAGAAAAGTCATTCTTGGCCAACTCTGTGTTTGTGTGTGTGTGTGTGTGCGTGTGTGTGCGTGTGTGTGTGTGTGTGTGTGTGTGTGTGTGTGTGTGTACACAATTGAAAAACTTTCTAGAAGACGTCAAATGGCTTCTTTCTTTCTTTGTTTCTTTCTTTATTTCATGATTGAAAAAAGGATTAGGATTAGCTTAAAAACAAAAATAGGGTTTAATCAGAATTTTAAAAAATATATTTTATTTTACCTGGTGTGGGCATTGTCCAATTCTGACTCCAATAATGATGCCATTTTTACTGCTGTCTACAGGAGTACCTGAACGCAGTGCTGCAGCACGCCAAGGACTTCAAGGAGTTTCACCGCAACGTGTCTGCCAAGATCAACAAGGTCAACAAGGCTGTGATGACCTACCACGCCAACACGGAGCGCGAGCAGAAGAAGGAACAGGAGCGGATAGAGAAGGAGAGAATGCGTCGCCTCATGGTGGGTTGTTGTACTACGCTGTTATTCGTATTGAAAAATCCAGTGGTAAATGTATGTGTGCATGGATATTCATCCACATTTTGTTGTGTGTTTATGTAAGAATGAGAGAAGGGGTGGGTGGTTTCATGCAAGTTTTAATTGTCATTATTGTGCATGGTTTAATTGCTGTTTGCAACAGGGGTCATATTTATACATTGCAACCTAAACTTCATCTTTTTCTTTTTCTTCCCCCCCCCCCCCCCCCCCCCCAAATGAATGAATGATAGTGTTTGCAGTTGCCAGGGGGTGTATGATACGATCCATTCTTGCTCTCTAGCTATGTTTTCTGGCAATTGAAAGATCTGACTGCAACTCCTACACAGGCAGAGGATGAAGAAGGCTACCGGAAGCTGATTGACCAGAAGAAGGACAGGCGCCTGCACTACCTGCTGAGCCAGACAGATGAGTACATCCAGAACTTGATGCAGCTGGTCTCCCAGCACAAGGAGGAGCAGCGCCGCATCCAGAGGAAGATCAGGAAGAAGAAGATGGAGCAGATCAGGGTAAGCACAGTGCTTGATGGAATTTTCCCGTGGTGGATTTGGTATTCTTTGCCCCGAAAAGTTTCAAATGTGGGAAATAGGGAAGAGATTTGTCTGAGAAGAAAAGGCGAACTGAGCTATTCTCTCTTTGAAAGTTACATGTCGCCCAGCACTAAAGTGCACTGTAAATCATCTTCGAAACGCTGCACTCTTCCATCTCTGCTCTTGATTACAGTGCTGGTAAAAGCAGCACTTGGCCTAAAGGTTCAATCTATGAAGACATTGTCATGTGCTTCATACACGTGGAGTGGAGTAGCTGAGCAGAAGATCTGTCACACACTGATGGACTTTGTCCATTGATGCAGTCGGTGCGCCTGGGTGTAGACGTGGTGGCTTGGTTCCTAAGTGAGCCATGTCCTTGCCCTGCCTACCTACCTACCTACCTACCTACCCGTCTGCTTGTTGCTGAATCCCATCTGTTGACTTTCAGGAAAACGAATCTCAGGAAAGCGTAAGTCTGGCTTTGGGTGTTGCTTGACTTGACTAGATATGCCTTTGCTGGTCTCGTCCACATCATTCATCCCCTCTGGCCCCACCACCCATTTGCCTTGTTGATTAATCTGTCATCATGCAGACTTTCTCAATCAGTAGATTTCATCTGTTGAGGAGAGAAAGGGAGGAGAACAGTCTAAAATTCAGCACTGCTGTAACTTTTTGCGTTTGTTGAGTCTGCAAAGCAGCTTCATTACTCCATTCCATTTTTTCTCTTTCTGCCTGCCCTGCCTTGTAGTGGAAACTGTCTGGGTGCTACCATTTACTCACTGTTTGATTTCTGCCTGCCCTGCCTTGTAGTGGAAACTGTCTGGGTGCTACCATTTACTCACTGTTTGATTTCTGCCTGCCCTGCCTTGTAGTGGAAACTGTCTGGGTGCTACCATTTACTCACTGTTTGATTTCTGCCTGCCCTGCCTTGTAGTGGAAACTGTCTGCGTGGTCAAACAGGGTGCTACCATTTACTCACTGTTTGATTTCTGCCTGCCCTGCCTTGTAGTGGAAACTGTCTGGGTGCTACCATTTACTCACTGTTTGATTTCTGCCTGCCCTGCCTTGTAGTGGAAACTGTCTGGGTGCTACCATTTACTCACTGTTTGATTTCTGCCTGCCCTGCCTTGTAGTGGAAACTGTCTGGGTGCTACCATTTACTCACTGTTTGATTTCTGCCTGCCCTGCCTTGTAGTGGAAACTGTCTGGGTGCTACCATTTACTCACTGTTTGATTTCTGCCTGCCCTGCCTTGTAGTGGAAACTGTCTGGGTGCTACCATTTACTCACTGTTTGATTTCTGCCTGCCCTGCCTTGTAGTGGAAACTGTCTGGGTGCTACCATTTACTCACTGTTTGATTTCTGCCTGCCCTGCCTTGTAGTGGAAACTGTCTGGGTGCTACCATTTACTCACTGTTTGATTTCTGCCTGCCCTGCCTTGTAGTGGAAACTGTCTGGGTGCTACCATTTACTCACTGTTTGATTTCTGTTGCCAGATTTCTGATCCTTGTCCTTGAGTCAGGCATTTTTGCATACCACAGTATACTTTGCATTTTCATCCAAGTACAGCTTTTGCACCAGAGCTTCTAAATAATTTGAAAGAGAATGTCAGCGGCTGATGGGTGTGATTTTCTCACTGGATGACAGGCTTGTTTCAAAGAAAGAAGTGGCAGATCAGATATTACGTTGTTAGAACACGTAGGATGAGTTTACCACATAGTTGGCTTTACTTGTTGAAAATGTCTGATAGTTGTTATGCTATTGTCCATAATTTATTGTGATTGTATGAACCGCATTGAGAAATTGTGGTGAAGCTAATTGGTGTAGCTGTTGCATTGTATTGCCTTGAAACGTCTCCTGACAAGTGCTTCCTTTCCGTAGAACAGATGACTAAAGGCGAAATGTAGAGATGCATTCTGTTAGTCTAAACCATTCCTCTGGGTGCTGTAGAGAGAGAGAGAGAGAGAGAGAGAGAGAGAGAGAGAGAGAGGATTGCTAGTTTTAAAATTTCAGTAAAGTGAGAAATTGTCAAACCTGTCTCAGAGAGTGAGTATTAAGTGTAAATTTGTTCACCGGGTTTTTTTACTGGAGAAGTGTATTTCCTTTCAAAATGTGTGAGGGTGCCAGTTTCGTTTTTTTCCCCATGTTGACTGAAGCTTGAAAGTATTCTTGCCTCTTTTTCCTCCCTCCCCCATGACATTGAGAGTTTAGCTGATGACCCACAAAGCACTGTGAATGCTTTAGCTTGCAAAAGGGATGATTGGATACTGGGAGACAATCCAGTTTATGCAACACCAACATTCTCTGAGGTTGCTAGGAAAGTTTTGACAGTGGTTACCTCCCCTTGCTATTGTCCTTTCCTGGCTTCGGCTTCAACATGGAGATTTTGTGTCACTCTGTGACCAGAATCAAGACTCTCTTTTGGGAGCAATGGGCCAAATGCTCAGTTGAGATCTCTTGACTTTAACCTCTTGCCTTATATCTTTGGGTTTTTTGTTTGCATTTTTGGAGGGAATCCCTCTTGTGCAGCAAGATATGACTAGTCACTGTTGTGCAGATCATTGAAAATGGTATTTTCAAAGAGGATGACAGGAAATTTGATGGAATGCATGTTGTTTGGATTGTACTTTCATTGCCTGCCTTAGTTAAAATGTGAATTTAGTTTCTTAAAGAAAGAGCACTCATGACTCTGTAACTCAAAAGTTTTGTTGGCAAAATGCTGCTGTGAATGAATTGTGTTAACAAGCTTTGTTTTCCTGAGAATGTTGGACAGTTTGCAAAGTGCTTTGTAGCTGAAAAGTTAAAGTTTGGCTTGAAAGTGTATAGAAAATATGATGAAATAGAAAGTATGGACAGGCACGGTCCGTAACCAGGTCTGGTGTGCTTCTAGCTTGCATGCGGAACATTGCATCTGTGGCCTTCTTGCTTGACTGCTGTTGGTTTGTCAGAAGAGAAGAGCATTTGAACTCGTCTGTCACATTGGTCAGATCCAGGACGAGAACTCCAACACGGGAGGGGATCGCCATGTGAAGGTGATGGAAGTGGAGACGGGCAAGGTGCTGTCTGGCGACGAGGCTCCCCTGTCCTCGCAGCTGGACGCCTGGCTGGAGATGCACCCAGGGTAGGTACCTGCTACTACCACTATTACCACTGCTACCAGTTCCATAGCTTCCTCTGCTACTGTTTAATTTTGTTCAGATACATGAGAATTCAATGAAACTTGCACCCCTGGTTGACACTTGCAGCATCCAATACCTTGCTGTACTCTTTGGTATTGCTGTGTTCTTTCACTGAACTCGCTAGCTTTTCCATTGCTGCAGACAGTGGAAAGTTCCCTGGTCTAATGTGTCATTGAGTGTAGGCACTCAACAGACTTTTAAAACCTTCATTATTCCTCTGGATAGTCCATGGCAAGGGCTAGATGAGGTGATTACGCCAGCCCGTCCGTCCAAATGATGGTACAGTTGTGGGATAAATTTTCCCCAACTAGGATGTTTCAGAGATCACATTTCTCCCACTACATGCATAGGGATATTAATTTAAAGTCAAACCCTCCAGCCCTGCTGGTCTATGTGATATTCTTTTAGTTTGCAGGCCAATGCCCTTATTTAGTTAATTTATCAAAGTTTCTGTCCAAATTAAAATATCAGTGATTGAATGGGTGGATAAGAGGTAGATAGCTAAGTGTCCCTGACAAGAAATTGAAGGATGGAGAGGAGGATGCAGATGGTGTGGATGAATAGTTAATCTATGTTGCCAGGACTGCATGACGAATCAAGAGCATTCTCATCACAGTGCTGTTGTCTTTGTCTGCAGCTGGCAGGTGGCTCCCAGGGATGAGAATGGCGAGGAGGGCCAGGGAGAAAATGAGGAGGAAGATGAAGAGGTAAGCTTTCCCTGAACCACCAGTGGATGCAAAAGGAAGAGATTTTTTTTCTTTCAGAAACACAACACAAACTTCAATGAACAAAAATGAAAGATTCTTTATTGACATGTATTCAATGAGTTTTCTTGTCATAGCTAAGAATTTTCATATTTTCATGTTGTATGGAGACTTTTAGATTTTTGCATTGTAGATGCAGATTACAGTTCCCTAATCAGGTTGTCAATTCATCAGTAGTTGGGGACCTAATGTAAGTTGTTAATATAAAGCGTTGTGTGTGATTTGTAGTTAGAAACCTAAAGAGTGCAACACCGCTGTCCTTGTTGTGCCATAATTGTGTGACATCTGCTTTCAGGGAGAGGAGGAGGGTGAGGAGGAGGAGGATGTGGATGAGGTCACACCAACTCTGAACCCTGAGCAAATCAAGTGAGTTGATGCCTGCCTGTGAGAAGTGGATTGCATTAGTTTTCCATAATTTGTTGCTGCTGTTGTTGTTAATTTTCCCCTCCTTGAATGCATGCCAGTGTGGGTATATTAACATTTGACAGAATTGTACATGAACTTGTGATAATTACAAGGCGATACTACATTCTGGTCATTAACTAGCTTCAAAGTACGGTGTTATCTATGTTGTGTGCCATATGCTGTGGGGCAGATCTATTGTACTTCTCCCTGAAACTTTATTCTTGGCGCCTTTTTGGATCTATTGCAGCACTCTCTGTTTGAGAAGCTGGTTTGCAGTCTTGAGACCTTTCTTGTTGGCAGGTCAGCAGCGGTGGCTGATGATGACGAGTACAGCCGTGTCGGGAAGAACATGATCAACTACTATGGCATTGCCCACACCATCCGTGAGGAGATCTCAGAGCAGGCCGTCATCATGGTGAACGGCAAGCTGAAGGAGTACCAGGTGAGGAGATGGTCCTATCCCTGACTCTGCTCCCTGACTTTTTACCCAGTGCCTGTGTCTTCACTGCATCACATGCTGACATGTAGAGCTATCACTGAGCAGTTGCTAGATCAAGTGTGATGGATAGTTTTCAGTGCAGAGCTGGAAATCACTGGGGGACAGACCAGAAAAATGTTGAGAATCTTTGGAGTGGATTCCACCTACCACCACCTCCCTGATGTCCAGATGCTCTCCACTCAATGCACCTGGAGGATGGATCCCCACTGCTAGTTGGAGATGCCACTGTCAGCAACAATTTGATCAAATGTAATTGACACGATAGCACAGAGGCAAAATGATGGAACTTTTCCTTGGAAACTTTTTAAACAAGTTGGAAGGAAAAGGATGCAGACAGACAGCAGAAGTCGATATAGTGTTGCACAAAGGATTCTGGGATTGGAGTTTGCCAGAAGTATTTGGCTGCTCTGTCCTATTCTATTCAATGGCAGGTGAAGAGTTAGGTTCCATAACAAAGTGACAATGCATTTTGTTTTTCTAATAGGATTATTATAATTATGCATACTCAGGTATTCAGGAGTGGGATCTGTTACCAGGTTGAAATAAGGTATTCTATGGGTTTTATTGATGTATTCGTTGCTTTGGGATGTTTTTGTGGGTGTTTTTTCTTTTTGTGGTGGTGGTGGTAGTTCCCCTTTGAAGGCAGATCACAAATCTATAAAAATTACATGCAAATGGCTAAATAAAGGCAAATAAAATTGTGTTTTATATCACATCTTACCATACCCTTCACATACACCAATATATTCATTGAACACAAAGTTAGGGCAGACATTTGTATTTTTAATTTAAAACAAAAGGAGATTTTTTTAATAAGGATCTTCTGCTGAAGATAGCAGTGTGCCTGACCTGACATCTGTAGGAGTAGTGACCTGACATCTGTAGGAGTAGTGACAAGCCCTGTGCCTGACCAGACATCTGTAGGAGTAGTGACAAGCCCTGTGCCTGACCAGACATCTGTAGGAGTAGTGACAAGCGCTGTGCCTGACCAGACATCTGTAGGAGTAGTGACAAGTGCTGTGCCTGACCAGACATCTGTAGGAGTAGTGACAAGCCCTGTGCCTGACCAGACATCTGTAGGAGTAGTGACAAGCACTGTGCCTGACCAGACATCTGTAGGAGTAGTGACAAGCACTGTGCCTGACCAGACATCTGTAGGAGTAGTGACAAGCACTGTGCCTGACCAGACATCTGTAGGAGTAGTGACAAGCACTGTGCCTGACCAGACATCTGTAGGAGTAGTGACAAGCCCTGTGCCTGACCAGACATCTGTAGGAGTAGTGACAAGCGCTGTGCCTGACCAGACATCTGTAGGAGTAGTGACCTGACATCTGTAGGAGTAGTGACACGCACTGTGCCTGACCAGACATCTGTAGGAGTAGTGACCAGACATCTGTAGGAATAGTGACAAGTGCTGTGCCTGACCAGACATCTGTAGGAGTAGTGACAAGCGCTGTGCCTGACCAGACATCTGTAGGAGTAGTGACCAGACATCTGTAGGAATAGTGACCAGACATCTGTAGGAATAGTGACAAGTGCTGTGCCTGACCAGACATCTGTAGGAGTAGTGACAAGCGCTGTGCCTGACCAGACATCTGTAGGAGTAGTGACCAGACATCTGTAGGAGTAGTGACAAGCACTGTGCCTGACCAGACATCTGTAGGAGTAGTGACAAGTGCTGTGCCTGACCAGACATCTGTAGGAGTAGTGACAAGCCCTGTGCCTGACCAGACATCTGTAGGAGTAGTGACAAGCACTGTGCCTGACCAGACATCTGTAGGAGTAGTGACAAGCACTGTGCCTGACCAGACATCTGTAGGAGTAGTGACAAGCGCTGTGCCTGACCAGACATCTGTAGGAGTAGTGACAAGCGCTGTGCCTGACCTGACATCTGTAGGAGTAGTGACACGCACTGTGCCTGACCAGACATCTGTAGGAGTAGTGACAAGCGCTGTGCCTGACCAGACATCTGTAGGAGTAGTGACCAGACATCTGTAGGAATAGTGACCAGACATCTGTAGGAATAGTGACAAGTGCTGTGCCTGACCAGACATCTGTAGGAGTAGTGACAAGCCCTGTGCCTGACCAGACATCTGTAGGAGTAGTGACACACACTGTGCCTGACCAGACATCTGTAGGAATAGTGACAAGTGCTGTGCCTGACCAGACATCTGTAGGAGTAGTGACAAGTGCTGTGCCTGACCAGACATCTGTAGGAGTAGTGACAAGCGCTGTGCCTGACCAGACATCTGTAGGAGTAGTGACAAGCCCTGTGCCTGACCAGACATCTGTAGGAGTAGTGACAAGTGCTGTGCCTGACCAGACATCTGTAGGAGTAGTGACAAGCGCTGTGCCTGACCAGACATCTGTAGGAGTAGTGACAAGTGCTGTGCCTGACCAGACATCTGTAGGAGTAGTGACAAGCACTGTGCCTGACCAGACATCTGTAGGAGTAGTGACACGCACTGTGCCTGACCAGACATCTGTAGGAATAGTGACAAGTGCTGTGCCTGACCAGACATCTGTAGGAGTAGTGACAAGTGCTGTGCCTGACCAGACATCTGTAGGAGTAGTGACAAGCGCTGTGCCTGACCAGACATCTGTAGGAGTAGTGACAAGCGCTGTGCCTGACCAGACATCTGTAGGAGTAGTGACAAGCACTGTGCCTGACCAGACATCTGTAGGAGTAGTGACAAGTGCTGTGCCTGACCAGACATCTGTAGGAGTAGTGACAAGTGCTGTGCCTGACCAGACATCTGTAGGAGTAGTGACAAGTGCTGTGCCTGACCAGACATCTGTAGGAGTAGTGACACGCACTGTGCCTGACCAGACATCTGTAGGAGTAGTGACAAGTGCTGTGCCTGACCAGACATCTGTAGGAGTAGTGACAAGCACTGTGCCTGACCAGACATCTGTAGGAGTAGTGACAAGCGCTGTGCCTGACCAGACATCTGTAGGAGTAGTGACAAGTGCTGTGCCTGACCAGACATCTGTAGGAGTAGTGACACGCACTGTGCCTGACCAGACATCTGTAGGAGTAGTGACAAGTGCTGTGCCTGACCAGACATCTGTAGGAGTAGTGACAAGTGCTGTGCCTGACCAGACATCTGTAGGAGTAGTGACAAGCACTGTGCCTGACCAGACATCTGTAGGAGTAGTGACAAGTGCTGTGCCTGACCAGACATCTGTAGGAGTAGTGACAAGCACTGTGCCTGACCAGACATCTGTAGGAGTAGTGACAAGTGCTGTGCCTGACCAGACATCTGTAGGAGTAGTGACAAGCACTGTGCCTGACCAGACAACTGTAGTAGTGACAAGTGCTGTGCCTGACCAGACATCTGTAGGAGTAGTGACAAGTGCTGTGCCTGACCAGACATCTGTAGGAGTAGTGACAAGTGCTGTGCCTGACCAGACATCTGTAGGAGTAGTGACAAGCGCTGTGCCTGACCAGACATCTGTAGGAGTAGTGACAAGTGCTGTGCCTGACCAGACATCTGTAGGAGTAGTGACAAGCACTGTGCCTGACCAGACATCTGTAGGAGTAGTGACAAGTGCTGTGCCTGACCAGACATCTGTAGGAGTAGTGACAAGTGCTGTGCCTGACCAGACATCTGTAGGAGTAGTGACAAGCACTGTGCCTGACCAGACATCTGTAGGAGTAGTGACAAGTGCTGTGCCTGACCAGACATCTGTAGGAGTAGTGACAAGCGCTGTGCCTGACCAGACATCTGTAGGAGTAGTGACAAGCACTGTGCCTGACCAGACATCTGTAGGAGTAGTGACAAGTGCTGTGCCTGACCAGACATCTGTAGGAGTAGTGACACGCACTGTGCCTGACCAGACATCTGTAGGAGTAGTGACAAGTGCTGTGCCTGACCAGACATCTGTAGGAGTAGTGACCAGACATCTGTAGGAGTAGTGACAAGCACTGTGCCTGACCAGACATCTGTAGGAGTAGTGACAAGCACTGTGCCTGACCAGACATCTGTAGGAGTAGTGACAAGCACTGTGCCTGACCAGACATCTGTAGGAGTAGTGACAAGTGCTGTGCCTGACCAGACATCTGTAGGAGTAGTGACAAGCACTGTGCCTGACCAGACATCTGTAGGAATAGTGACAAGCACTGTGCCTGACCAGACATCTGTAGGAGTAGTGACAAGCGCTGTGCCTGACCAGACATCTGTAGGAGTAGTGACAAGTGCTGTGCCTGACCAGACATCTGTAGGAGTAGTGACAAGTGCTGTGCCTGACCAGACATCTGTAGGAGTAGTGACAAGTGCTGTGCCTGACCAGACATCTGTAGGAGTAGTGACAAGCGCTGTGCCTGACCAGACATCTGTAGGAGTAGTGACAAGCACTGTGCCTGACCAGACATCTGTAGGAGTAGTGACAAGTGCTGTGCCTGACCAGACATCTGTAGGAGTAGTGACAAGTGCTGTGCCTGACCAGACATCTGTAGGAGTAGTGACCAGACATCTGTAGGAGTAGTGACAAGCACTGTGCCTGACCAGACATCTGTAGTAGTGACAAGCACTGTGCCTGACCAGACATCTGTAGGAGTAGTGACCAGACATCTGTAGGAGTAGTGACAAGCACTGTGCCTGACCAGACATCTGTAGTAGTGACAAGCACTGTGCCTGACCAGACATCTGTAGGAGTAGTGACCAGACATCTGTAGGAGTAGTGACAAGCACTGTGCCTGACCAGACATCTGTAGTAGTGACACACACTGTGCCTGACCTGACATCTGTAGGAGTAGTGACAAGTGCTGTGCCTGACCAGACATCTGTAGGAATAGTGACAAGTGCTGTGCCTGACCAGACATCTGTAGGAGTAGTGACACGCACTGTGCCTGACCAGACATCTGTAGGAGTAGTGACAAGTGCTGTGCCTGACCAGACATCTGTAGGAGTAGTGACACGCACTGTGCCTGACCAGACATCTGTAGGAGTAGTGACAAGCACTGTGCCTGACCAGACATCTGTAGGAGTAGTGACAAGTGCTGTGCCTGACCAGACATCTGTAGGAGTAGTGACAAGTGCTGTGCCTGACCAGACATCTGTAGGAGTAGTGACAAGCACTGTGCCTGACCAGACATCTGTAGGAGTAGTGACAAGCACTGTGCCTGACCAGACATCTGTAGGAATAGTGACAAGCACTGTGCCTGACCAGACATCTGTAGGAGTAGTGACAAGCGCTGTGCCTGACCAGACATCTGTAGGAGTAGTGACAAGTGCTGTGCCTGACCAGACATCTGTAGGAGTAGTGACAAGTGCTGTGCCTGACCAGACATCTGTAGGAGTAGTGACAAGTGCTGTGCCTGACCAGACATCTGTAGGAGTAGTGACAAGCACTGTGCCTGACCAGACATCTGTAGGAGTAGTGACAAGTGCTGTGCCTGACCAGACATCTGTAGGAGTAGTGACAAGTGCTGTGCCTGACCAGACATCTGTAGGAGTAGTGACAAGTGCTGTGCCTGACCAGACATCTGTAGGAGTAGTGACAAGTGCTGTGCCTGACCAGACATCTGTAGGAGTAGTGACAAGCGCTGTGCCTGACCAGACATCTGTAGGAGTAGTGACAAGCACTGTGCCTGACCAGACATCTGTAGGAGTAGTGACAAGTGCTGTGCCTGACCAGACATCTGTAGGAGTAGTGACAAGTGCTGTGCCTGACCAGACATCTGTAGGAGTAGTGACAAGTGCTGTGCCTGACCAGACATCTGTAGGAGTAGTGACAAGTGCTGTGCCTGACCAGACATCTGTAGGAGTAGTGACAAGCGCTGTGCCTGACCAGACATCTGTAGGAGTAGTGACAAGCGCTGTGCCTGACCAGACATCTGTAGGAGTAGTGACAAGCACTGTGCCTGACCAGACATCTGTAGGAGTAGTGACCTGACATCTGTAGGAGTAGTGACAAGCGCTGTGCCTGACCAGACATCTGTAGGAGTAGTGACAAGCGCTGTGCCTGACCAGACATCTGTAGGAGTAGTGACAAGTGCTGTGCCTGACCAGACATCTGTAGGAGTAGTGACAAGTGCTGTGCCTGACCAGACATCTGTAGGAGTAGTGACAAGCGCTGTGCCTGACCAGACATCTGTAGGAGTAGTGACACGCACTGTGCCTGATCAGACATCTGTAGGAGTAGTGACACGCACTGTGCCTGACCAGACATCTGTAGGAGTAGTGACAAGTGCTGTGCCTGACCAGACATCTGTAGGAGTAGTGACAAGTGCTGTGCCTGACCAGACATCTGTAGGAGTAGTGACAAGCGCTGTGCCTGACCTGACATCTGTAGGAGTAGTGACAAGCACTGTGCCTGTGCCTTGCAGATCAAGGGTCTGGAGTGGCTGGTGTCCCTGCACAACAACAACCTGAATGGCATCCTGGCAGACGAGATGGGTCTGGGCAAGACCATCCAGACCATCGCACTCATTACCTACCTCATGGAGAAGAAGCGTGTCAACGGGCCTTATCTCATCATCGTCCCTCTGTCGTAAGTGTTACGTAGAGTGGTGTGTGTGTGTGTGTGTGTGTGTGTGTGTGAGTGTGTAAATGCATGCTAGAGAGAGAGAGAGGTGTCTGCGTCTAGCATTCATAGACTTTGTTGAATTTTCGTGTGTAGGAAAGTTGGCTGGAATGTTAAAGATAACTTACAGCTGGATTGGGTGTATTTTAGATGTTTGTGTATTCAAGTGCTCCTGCTGAATACATAATTGTAAACACAATTAAATACTTCTAAAGAAATACAGGCACACACTCTCATGCACAAACATATGCATGCACGCACACACATATGCACACACACATGTGGACACACACACACACACACACACACACACACACACACAGAGGCACAACAAGAGGGAAAATACAAAAAAAAGAAAGGTTTACTTTAGAGATGGTTAATGCCTATGACCCAGGCAAGAACATTTAGTCTACATCTCCTTGGCAACACAACACGACAACTCAAGACACATGCGGACACACACACACACACACACACACACACACACACACACACACACACACACACACACACACAGAGGCACAACAAGAGGGAAAATACAAAAAAAAGAAAGGTTTACTTTAGAGATGGTTAATGCCTATGACCCAGGCAAGAACATTTAGTCTACATCTCCTTGGCAACACAACACGACAACTCAAGACCATCACCGTGGAATGAATGGTCTGTTGACAGGACCCTCTCCAACTGGATGCTGGAGTTTGACAAGTGGGCGCCGTCTGTGGTCAAGGTGCCCTACAAGGGGTCTCCCAATGTCCGACGCACGCTGACTCCACAGCTGAGGGCCAACAAGTTCAATGTGCTGCTCACCACCTACGAGTACATCATCAAGGATAAGGCTGTGCTGTCCAAGGTGAGCGGCCTGCCTGTGGTAAAGGCTGCAGGCAAAGGAAGGCGTTGAAGGACTTCAGTGGAGAAGCCCTGCCTTCCCTATCGAGCACACTCTCATGAATTTGCCCTCTTTGTGAATTGCCAGATGAGTAGTTGGAGTAGTACATTGAGGGTTAGATGTGGAAATGATGCAAGATGTTCTTATCCTCAGTTGGAACCCTGGCTGCTGTGCCTGTGGACCCAGCCCTAAGGGATGGCTTGACCAGGGTAGCCAAGCATATCAAATGCACCTGTCTTTCATCTCACAGGTTCGCCTGCTGATGTTGGACTTGTGTCAGTGCTTGCACCATGCTCATTCTTTTTGGCTGGTTCCTGATAATCTTCAAGTGCCTCATTAATTTTTTATTTTTTTTTAATAACTTTTTTTAAAACTCTTCCATCTTTATGATGCTTGTAACTTTGGGGTAGGACCTTGTGTGATGAGAATGAAAGCTTGCCAGAGCACTGATCATGGCTGTGGTTTGGTGCTGCAGATCCGCTGGAAGTACATGGTGATAGACGAGGGTCACCGCATGAAGAATCACCACTGCAAGCTCACCCAGGTCCTGAACACCTTCTACACCGCCCCTCACCGCCTGCTGCTGACTGGCACCCCTCTGCAGGTATGGCGGAAAGCCTTTGCCTGGAAAGTCTCTCACTCGCCAGATTCTGTTCAAAGTTAAGATTCAGATAATTTTTTACACATTCAGACTTGCCATTTTTTGATAGGTGTAACATGTATTCCTGTGCCATTTTATTTTCGGCATTTGAAGATAGGTTTGCCATTTGTACAGCATGAGCTGGTGTTATTGGCATATCAGTCAGAATGTAACTGCCTATGGCATTGTTGCTTGGTTGTAATGTTGTGACATGATGCACAATTGATGCAAACTATTCATACCACAGCATTTCGTGGTAAATCATTTTTGACTCACATGCGAAGCAAAAGTGAGTCTATGTACTGAGCCGTGTCGTCCGTCCGTCCGTCCGTCCGGGCGTAAAAAACTTAAACGTTGGATTTTTCTTGGAGACTATTAAGTCTATCAACACCAAATGTGGCATGATGGTGTATGATGACAAGGCCTCAAAAAACATACATAGTGACTTGACCTTGCTTCAAGGTCAAGGTCACAGGAGCCATAAATGTGGTCTCAAAAACAGTCATTTTTCACATTTTCCCAATTTTCTCCCACGTTATTGAGAATGGCGACCTTAGCTACAAGTGGTATATAGGTCAAAGCAAGCCCTATCTTTTGATACCAGTTTGGTTGACCTTGCTTCAAGGTCAAGGTCACAGGAGCTCTTCAAAGTTGGATTGTATACATATTTTGAAGTGACCTTGACCCTGAACTATGGAAGATAACTGTTTCAAACTTAATAATTATGTGGGGCACATGTTATACTTTCATCATGAGACACATTTGTTCACATATCATCAAGGTCAAGGTCACTTTGACCCTTATGAAATGTGACCAAAATGGGGTAGTGAACCACTAAAAGTGACTATATCTCATGGTAGAAAGTGCCAATAAGCACCATTGTGCTTCCTATGTCTTGAATTAAGAGCTTTGTGTTGCATGACCTTGGATGACCTTGACCTTGGGTCAAGGTCACATGTATTTTGGTAGGAAAAATGTGTAAAGCATTTCTTTGTGTATGATGTCATTGGTAGGTTTAGTTGTTTGACCTTGACCTTGAAGGTCACCTGAAGGTCAAGGTCATTTAAAGGTCAAGGTCAAGCATGTGAGTCGTATGGGCTTTGCCCTTCTTGTTTGAACTTGGCTTCAGTTGTGTGATTTAGTAGCTGAAAAATTTTGCCATGACACAAGGTGACAAGGCATGAGTAATGTTGCTTTTGTTGCTACAGATGAGCTAGAATTTGTTTTCTTTCCTGAAACTTGCCTTCTCTCCTTTGCAGAACAAACTTCCTGAGCTGTGGGCCCTCCTGAACTTCCTCCTGCCCCATATTTTCAAGTCCTGTGCTACCTTTGAGCAGTGGTTCAATGCTCCCTTCGCCATGACAGGAGAGAAGGTACGGAGCAAACACTCGCTCAGCTCTCGTGCATGTCACGTCTCAATATCTCGAGGCCAAGGAATGGGGTTTGGCTGATGTAAACCTTTGAAGATAACCTTTGCGTGTGAAAATGGCTTGCTATTGTTGTGTGAAGACTAGTCGCTGTCAGGAAAGTGTGGACAGTTTTTAGCAAGAGCAATCAAGGATGGAGAACAGTCCAGTCATCCCTTGCAGGGACTGGAACCATTGCACCTGATTGCTTCGCACAATTCCCAAGAGATGCAGCTACTACACACAAAAAAAAAGGAACGTTAACAGGACCCCTGTAATGTTCGTTGATTAGAATGAAGAGTAATCAAGGAAGTTATCATGCAGCTTGTGAAGAATTCCTCTAAAATGTGGATAGAAATTCAGCTGAGCAGTGTGCTTGTGACAAGTTTCCTGTGGTGTGTGGAAAGCACAGAAACACTGACTACTGCTTCATGTCTTTGGCTTTGGTTCCAGGTGGAGTTGAACCAGGAAGAGACTTTGCTGATCATCCGGCGCCTGCACAAGGTTTTGCGTCCATTCCTGCTGAGACGTCTGAAGAAAGAAGTGGAATCTCAGCTCCCTGACAAGGTCAGTGCCACAGATCCAGAGTTCCTTGCCAACTTGTGTTCTCTACCTTTGACAGATATGTAGGCTCTACACATCATGCATGAAATTATCTTGCCTAGGAATGGGTATCTTTAGTAGACATACTGAAAAACTTTGTAAATATATTCACAGCAGATGTCTTCATGAAACTTGGCATGATATAGTGGAAGTGAACTTCATATGAATAGATGCAAACAAATGAATGTATATTGGTTTTTGGCTGTAGTTTCGTCAGTAGCAAGAGAGATAGGAAACACTATCATGCTGATGTTTTCATTATAATTCAGCACTTCCGCGATTAAAAATTGGGGAAAATGAATAGTATTTATAAAAAAGAGAAGAGGTTAATTCTAACTGTATTGTCCTCCACCTTTGTCTCTGCTCTGCCAATACAAAAATGTGAAATAGATTATTTTCTGCATTGAGCAGGGGAATATTTTTGAAGAAAGACAAAGTGATGAACAGTCTGCACCCAGCTGAGCTCTGTTGTTGAAAGTATTGATGTGTGAATGCTGACCTTGACTCCTTTCCTTTGCTGTCCCGCAGGTGGAGTACGTCATCAAGTGTGAGATGTCCGCCCTGCAGCGTCTGCTATACCGCCACATGCACAACAAGGGCATCCTGCTGACGGATGGCTCTGAAAAGGACAAGAAGGTAAGTTGTGCATGCGCGTGTACCTGTGTGTGTGTGTGTGTGTGTATACTTTGTGTGAATGAGTCATTCTAATGAGAGACATGTCTTGAGATGTGGGAAAATCATAGTTTTGGAAGGTTAAATGTGACAAGTTCATCACCTATATATGGCCAGTACTGAATATGCCTCCAACGTCTTTGGTAACAGATTTGTGAGTTTACATGAAATGTCCATTAGATTTTCATCTGGATCTATTAATGTTGCTTGTACTGTTGCTGCATAATTTAATCAGTCAGTTCTGAGGATTCATAACCTTTGAGGTAGGTGACTGATGATATTTTGGTTGTTGCCACAGTAGTTGCCAACATGGATATTGTTGATTTGCTGTCATGGTATGGAGTGATGCAACAACAAATGGACAGATCAAGATGGAAACATTCAGTGGGTGTCGGTGACTCGCTGCAGATTCTTTGCAGTTGGTTCTGATTTGAGTACTCAACTTTCTCCTGCGTTTCAGGGCAAGGGAGGCACGAAGACTCTGATGAACACACTGATGCAGCTACGCAAGATCTGCAACCACCCATTCATGTTCCAACACATCGAGGAGGCCTTTGCGGAGGAGCTGGGTACTGGCGGTCCCGTCACTGGGTGAGTCATGTTCCAGCTGTGTGTGCGAGTTGTAGGCCTTGCTTTCCCTCCCCCGGTGACTGGGGGGTTACAAGAATAGACTCATCATGTCTCCATAAGTGCTTCGTATGAGACGAATAACTAGGGACATCATGACTTGATTTGTATTACTCTAAACTGTTCTACATGTAGTGAATTTCATGCTTAATGGGCTTACCTGGCCAATGAAGGCTGATGGGCTGTAAAACTATCTCCATCCATCCTTTCTTTCCCTCCATCGCACTTGCTGCCTGTCTTCTACATGTTTGAAAGGTTTCTTTTGGTTAACATTTTTTGTTCCCCACAACATCCCCATAATTATGGATGGACAATCACTATAGAGATAGTTTTTTGCAGTAGTTTCCCATTTTGATAGAAACATCATTTTGTTATGGAAACTGTTATGAATATAGACTGGTTTATAGCACATTGATTCTTATTTCAAATCAGTGTATTTGATTCAATGTGCAGCTACTTACAATCACAGACGTGCCTACTCTCCCGAAAAAATCGGGAGACTCCCGATTTAGGCCTGCATCTTCCGACCTCCCGATTAGGCTTTGAATTCTCCCGATTTCAATAGCAGTGAAAACCACCCCCACCCCCCCTCCTGCTCTCACGTTTCAGCTGATCCCTAAGCGCTCCTATAGGGTCATTTCCCCCCCCCCCCCCCCCCCCCCCCGCTCTCAGGATTCGGTTGAGTTCTAAGTGGTCTCATAGGGTCGGCCCCCCCCCCCCCCTTCTCACGTTTCGGCTGAGCTGAAGCGCTGCTATAGGGCCGATCTCCCAATCTCCACCACCCCCAATCACGTTTCGGTTGAGCCCCCTTTCTTCCCCCCCCCCCCCCCCCCCCCCCCCCCCCCGGACCCAGGCCTGTTTTTCAGAATCTCCCGAATTGGCCTTAGGGGGGGTAGGCAGGTCTGCAATCACTTATTTGGATGGTGAAGCTGTATGACGTCTTCATGCATGTGATATGTGCTGTGCCAGAAGCAGACCAGACCAGACAAAAGTTTCAAGTCTGAGAATTCACAATGGCGTCTGATACCTGCTTTGCACTCCTGTGTAGGCCTGAGCTGTACCGAGCCTCTGGCAAGTTTGAGCTGCTGGATCGCATCCTGCCCAAGCTGAAGTCACGCAACCACCGCGTGCTGCTCTTCTGTCAGATGACGTCCCTCATGACCATCATGGAAGACTACTTCTTCTTACGATGTGAGCAGAGCTGATGTCTTTGTCTGTACTTCTTACAGCAAACTTTTTTTTTAACTGCCGATGTCAGCAAAGAGTGGTCTCGACACCAGACACAGTGTTACTGATTTGTGTTAATTCAGTCATGCAGATTTGAGCAAAGTTGATTCTTAATTTTTCGACTTGGAGAAGCATGGAAAATGTTATGTCGTTGATTTTAGCAGAGATGATCTCATCACTTTTCCCTGTGATACAGAAGTTGATTTATACTTCAGAAGTGTAAATTAGAATTGGGCTAACAGAAACTTTTGCAATGTGTAGGGTTATGGCAGTAGTCATGACTTAGCTGATGTTCGAACAATGAGAAAATAATTCAGAGTTTCTTAGTTAAAGTGATGGAGTGACAATGGTAAACTGTATACCACACTCTCTCTACCTTAGACTTGAATGATGGAATAATGTTGCAGAGGTGAAATAGTCTTTGATTTGAGCTAATAGGTTTGAGTATTTTAGTAAGAGGAGTGCAGAGTTGAAATGGTATTCATTGTCATGTTGACAATGAAACTACGTAGGTGAAAGCCACTCAAGGTAAACCGTTCCCTGCTTTCTCTAGCATTCCCTTACCTTCGCCTGGACGGCACAACCAAGTCGGAAGACCGTGGGCATCTACTGGAGCTGTTCAACAAGAAGGACTCACCCTTCTTCATCTTCCTGCTCTCCACCCGTGCTGGTGGCTTGGGCCTCAACCTGCAAGTGGCCGATACCGTCGTCATCTTCGACTCAGACTGGAACCCCCATCAGGTCAGTGCTGGGACTCCTTTTCTCCATTTCCTGCTGTCTGGTTTCTTGTACGCCTTTCTCTGTCTCCGTGGTTGTGCTCAGTGGTGTGTGTGTGTGTGTGTGTGTGTGTGTGTGTGTGTGTGTGTGTGAGTGTGTGTGTGTGCGTGTGCGCGCGCGTGCGTGTGCGCGTGCGTGTTGTCTAGAGCATTGTTGCTGCCTGTCAGCCTTATCTTTGTGGGTTTTTTTGTCAATGTATATATGTGTCAGAATCCATTTATTTATCTCCTTTCCTGTCTGTATTTTTGTCAGACTGATTCTTTTTCCTTACGATCTCAGTTTCTGTCTCTGCCATTGCCTCTTGAGAATTCCTGTCTGTTTCTCCATGTCCATCTCTCTTTTTGCTCAGTCTGCCTGCCATCCTCCTTGCCTGTGTGCCTAACTGCCTGTCTCTGTCGCTATCTCTCTGTGTAAAAAATGTTGATGTTGATTCACTTGCATTCTTTTTTGTGAGAAGAAAATACAATGTAAGTTCGCATATGTTGACATCCCTGCCTCAGTAACTTGCTGTTTTGGAGACCAGCTCTAATCTTGCTGATTGCATTTGTCTCCTCAGGATTTGCAAGCCCAGGATCGTGCTCACCGCATTGGGCAGAAGAACGAGGTGCGTGTGCTGCGACTGATGACGGTGAACAGTGTGGAGGAGCGGATCTTGGCGGCAGCTCGTTACAAGCTCAACGTTGATGAGAAGGTCATCCAGGCAGGCATGTTTGACCAGAAGTCCACTGGCGTGGAGCGCAGACAGTTCCTGCAGACGCTCCTCACTGCGGATGAAGAGGAGGAGGAGGTGAGTTGCTCACTGCTGCTGTTAGGATGATCTCTGTGGCACAACTGCTTGTCTCCCTCCATCTTTGAAAACTGAAGTGAAGCCCGAAGTTTTTACATGGACTCTCTCCTTCTCTCTCTCCACCCCTCTCTCTCTCTCTCTCCTCCCCCCCCCCCACCCCCCCACCCCCCCCACCCTTTGCCTGGCGCAAGCCAAGCCCACTGTCAGCCTGGCTCCCCCGGACATTGCATGTTTCCCCCCTCTCCTCCCCCTATCCTTTTATCATGTATCCGGTGTCTCAGACGGCCATGTTATATATGTTATCAGACCAGCCTACTATGTAGCTTATCAGTCCGGGAGCATGGAGAGCCGCCTTCCCTTATCGATTGTTAATTGAACTTGACATGTGACCTCGGACAGCTTTCCTCCTATCGTTCGCGCGCTATGCCTAAATTGTTAGAAACAAGAGACAAATTTGATGCTTTCTCTAAATTAAGGCATCTGATTGCAATGGTGCAATATTCATTCGGTTGACTTTGTTATGCCTAGCAAGGCAACACTTGGTTTGAATACTTTTGAGTAAGTATAAGGCAGGAATGAGCCATTGCTTGTATTCTGCTTGGTGCATTCATCAGTGTATTCTCTCGAGCTCTTCTGTGATTTCATATAGTTGTAAATCCATGCACATTCATTGTTAACACCTTTGTTTATTGATGTGTGTGAAACTAGTTCATTTTGCCTCCCTCATCTTTGTTCTTGCAAAAGTTCCTACTGCCCAAAGGTGGAACATTGAGTTGAAATCTTGCCAGTACACAAGCTCCACTAGGGACTGTGTCATTCATCAAGCCCGCTTGTCACTTCCAGGATGAGGATGAGGTTCCTGATGATGAAACCATAAACCAGATGCTTGCACGCTCTGAAGAGGAGTTTGAGGACTATCAGGTAAGCACTTTGTCCAGGCATGCAGTCATCTGTATTCTAAAGGACGATGGACCTATTGTCAAACTTCAACCACATTGTAGTACTGGTCAGGAAATTCCATGACTTTGCTTTACTATAACAATTTCTCTTCATTTGGGACAGCTGTGGGTTGGGGGCTAGAATAGACCCACCATGTCTCACTAGGCGATTTGTAAGAGGCAAATAACTAGGGACATAGTGATTTGATTTGCGCTTGCTCTCTACTATTCTTGTGATTTTTGTGCATAATGGCCTGTCTATAGATCTGTAAAGGCTGATTGGCCACACAACTCTGTCCACCCATCTCTTCCTTGTGGTTAGACAAGGTGGATCAGGTGTTCCTTATTTAAAGCAATCTGTTATTCCTGATTGTGACCTTATATTGGCTCATTGTCTTTAGCTCCTTGCTGTGGTTTCAGCGCATGGACATCGAGCGCCGAAGAAATGAGTCTCGGGACCCGAAGCGAAAGCCCCGACTTATGGAGGAATCTGAACTGCCCAGCTGGATTTTGAAGGACGAACAGGAGGTAAGCTGATGTTTCACAGTAAAGTTGAAACATTACATGAAACTTAAGGGGAGACACGGCAGTGGAAATTGATAATTTGGGTTTACTTTGTCGATTTTGAAAACTTGCCGATTTTGCACTCTGTGACCTCTCTACATATGGACCCGATGTTGCTTTAGTGTGAAAACGAACTCTTTATGGGCTAAATTGAGCAATAAAACATACCACCCACCTATCTTACGAGTCTTCTTGTGCAATATTTCGTCAAAATTTGCAATGTTTGGGTCTTGGCAACGGGCCTAAATTTTGAATGAACCCTTGCAAGTTAGGTATCGCTGGAAAGCGGCACATCTCGTCTACAAATTGCAAGGGACGTAACTCTTCTAGACTTCTTCTCCATAGAGCTACATGGCAGCAACGAAGAGGTAGATTGTATGAGATCTGGTCAGCTGACGCGAATGGACCAATCGGAGAGCTGGAATCGCTACCACAATGCAATGCGGCTTAGAGACAAAATGGCTTCCACATGCGCTGTTGCATTGTCAGATTAAATACATTTTGCCATGCCTGGACGAAAATCGCACACTGTAGGTGCTTTTAAACTCGCGAAAAGCAAAAAAAGAAAGGAACAACTGTCAGCTGCACGAGCTGTGAAGGGAAGAAAGCCTTGTGATGTGGAATCGACGTCAGCCACGTGTGCAAACGCACTATCAGCGACTGCTACATCGTCATCGCCATCGGCGGAACCAGTCCCATCTACATCGGCTGCTGAACCACTGGCGTCAAGTTCCAGCTACAGCACACCAGCCCCCTCTACATCTGCTGATGATCCGGCACCATCCTCATCGCGATTGAAATTGGAGAGATTTCGAGAGGAGTATGACATGCCCAGTGCAGCCGACCGAGTGTGGATTCTGACAGAGATCGGTCAGCTCAATGAACTCATTTCGGATGCAGTGTGTCCAAAGTGCTTCGAGAATCATCTCTCAGTACGAGCTGGCACCCCTCTTGGATTTTCTCGGGAGATGACTATGATTTGTGGACGATGTGGAGAGGTAAGAAAATGCTTTTCTTCACCTCGCATCGAAAAGAGGCAGGAGAAGAACGTGGGGTTTGAGGTGAACAGGCGTGCTGTGCTGTATTCCCACGAAATTGGTGGTGGGTATGCTGCCTTGCGAAAGTTTTGCACAGTTTTCGGCATGCCTCTTCTCCATGGCAAAACTTTTTCCAGCATTGACAGGAGAGTCTGTGATGCTCTTGCTGAATCAGGGGAAGCCACACTGGACATGACAGTGGACTTTGTGAAAAGGCAATACAGAGAGACCTATCATTCTGGCCAACACGCAGCAGAGGAGTTCAGTGAGGAAGACAGTGAGGATGACACAGCATGGGATGAAGATGATGGGATACCATGGATAGATGTGTCGTTCGATGGTACATGGCAGAAACGAGGATTCACATCTCACAATGGTGTGGGCGTTGTGATTGATGTCCTCACAGGGTATGCTGTAGACTTCGAGGTGCTGTCAACATACTGCCACGTGTGCACCATGAACAAAGAAAAACTGAAGAAGATGACTGCAGCTGAGAGAGAGGCATGGCAGCTTGAGCATGACTCAAAATGCTCAAAGAATTTTAGTGGTTCGGCAAAAGCCATGGAGATGGAAGCTGCACGTCGCATGTGGGATAGATCTATCCAGAGACACAATTTGCGGTATCGGACAATGCTGAGCGATGGAGATTCAGCAGCATATGCAGCAGTCAAGGATGCCCAGCCATATGGGTCTTCAAGACCAGTGAGAAAGCTGGAATGTGTGAACCATGTTCACAAGAGGATGGGGACAGCCCTCAGGAAGATTGCCAAGGAGAAGAAGCTTGGTGGCAAGGGTTCTGGCAAACTGACAGCAGACAAGTGCACTCGACTTCAGAACTACTTTCGGGGAGCCATACTTGACACTGTGAAGGAAGGAAAAGGAGAGGAGGCAATGAGAGAGTCAGTATGGGCCAGTCTTCTCCATTGCATGTCCACAGATGAGGAGCCACACCACACTCGGTGCCCGACTGGTAAAGAGTCTTGGTGTTTTGTGCGTCAAGCTGAAGCTGAGGGGAAGCCACCCGAGTCACATGAAAAACATGTGGGAACTCCTCTCAGCAAAGAGGTGGCTGAGGAACTGGTCCCAATCTACAGAAGGTTCACAAATTCTGCTCTCCTTCAGAAGATTCTGCATGGAAAGACTCAAAACGCAAACGAAAGCTTCAACAACCTGGTCTGGCTGCATTGCCCAAAGACAGTGTTCGTTGGAAGGCAACGGGTGTTGGCAGCCGCTAGTGAAGCGGTGGACAAATTCAACCAGGGGAACTTTCATCTGGCAGGGGTGATGCAGAGTTTGAACATTGCTGCAAATGAGGTGACCCTGCTTCTGCTGCAGAAAGAAGATGCCAAGAGGAAGAGGAAGGCAGATAAAGCTGCAACTCTAGCTTTCCAGAAAAAAAGACGAGCACACCGTGTGGAACATCTGCATGACATTGCTGCTCAGGAGGATGAAGAGGGACCAACCTATGGCCCAGGCATGCTGGAAGACACATAGAAGGTGACTGGGAAGCAGAAATCAGCTGTAAATTTGACTGAAAGTCCTTTTTCTGTGACATGGAACATTCCAAAAACTTTGTCGGCTGATTTCTCGGATTGTTGATTTTTCACGATGGTAGCTTCATGTAGAAATCAATAGAAAATTGTGTGTTTGTGCTAGTCACTTTCTGTTTTTTTCATTTTGTAGACAAATGAGTAGTCTGTGATATTACAATGAGAATTTAATAGAAAAACATTTGGTAAATTTTGCATTTGCTGAAGATTAAAAAAATTTCAAGCTTTACACAAACAGAAAACATATAGTTAAAATTTTAGGTTGTAGAGTTTTTTTTAAACAAGATAGACAAGATGTCTTCATGTAATCTCATGAGCAACATTATTATATGCAAATTAACATTGGTTTGAAGTTGATATGTAGTCTCTTGATTTTTTTACTGATTTCTTGAAAAATACATATTTTCCCCCATTTCCGTCATAAAACTATCATTATTCTCATAAGTACACCAGATACAGCCTTTATTTGATTTTTTTTTTGTTTATTCCAAATGAACTAAATAAAAAATCAGCATAAAAATTGGAGAAATAAAAATTGGTAAAAAATGTGTACTGTAGCTGCCAGGTCTCCCCTTAAACCCGCCATTAATTTTTCACGGTTTTTACTCCCTGCAGCCAGTTATTTTCTGGGCGTGCCCAAAAACCGAGACCCCTCTTCTGTTTAAAAATATACAATTATTTTATTATTTGCTATAGACTATAATAGAGGCAACATTTTTGGAGGAAAGATGGAAAATTGAATGCTCTCTCTGATAGACCCACTGAAATTTATGTCCATGCAATACAATATAAGAAAAAAAACCCTGAGACAACACAAATAAAATACGTGTCGAGTGCCACTGACTTACTCGAGAATAAATTCCCGCATTTCTTCCTTTCTTCGCCCTCACTTGACCAGCGTAGCGATTCGTTTCGTCGACCATCAAGTCAACGACTTTATTAGTTGAAATAGAGATGAAAAGCATCCGATTTAGATACCTCATCGGGCACATGTTGAGGAGAGTCCATGCGCGAATTTAGAGCGAATTTAGAAGTTACCAATCAAGGTAGACACGCTGCTGCGCGATTTCGATTGCACACGCTGGCCCAGAAATGGCTGAGCTCAATCCTGATGAAGAGCGAATCTTTGAAATATTGTTCGATTCTGACCCGGAAGAAGAATTCCATGCTTCACAGAGGAAGATTTGGTCGAGTTTGCCACAGCAACCATGAGTGGTCATACGCAGACGGAATCTTGGACTGGGCTGGTTCAACTTCGATTTCGTCAGCAGTCACTCAGTCACTGTCAGTCTGTGGCAGACTCGAAGAAATCTTCCTCTGTGAAGCCATGGAATTCTTCTTCTGAGTCAGAATCGAACAATATTTCAAAGATTCGCTCTTCATCAGGATCGAGCTCAGCCATTCGCTCTTCATCAGGATCGAGCTCAGCCATTTCTGGGCCAGTGTGCGCAGTCGAATTTGCGCAGCAGCGTGTCTACCTCGATCGGTAACTTCTAAATTCGCTCTAAATTCGCGCACTTGCAGTGAAAAAATATGGCGACTGTTATTATGAAAGCGAGGCTCTTCTGCGCAGTCTCCATGCGTAGAGAGCTCTCACAATCCCAAGATTAATAGCAAACGGCGCCAGATTGAAACATGCCTATCCGTCTGTCGACTGTAACTGCCGACGGCTGTGAGGGGAGGTAACAACGTCGGCGGTTATGACCGCCGACGGCGCGCAGAGGGTTAATGGGTACTTGCTTGTAAAGTTAAGCGCTCACAGGAGGAAATTCAAGTGATTTCATCTTGCTCAGTGGAACTCGTTATGTTAACTCTCTGGCGTGGTATCGCAAGGTTACTTGCGATACAATAGCAAATTTCTCGTTCTGGTTCTACTGGTCTAAGGGAGATAAATCTTGTTTGCATGTGTTACTGAATGAATGTGCAAGCAGATTTAGCTCCCTTTAGTCAATCTTTTACACCAATGATCAGAAATCGTAACTTTTGTGCATATGGTGTACGTTGACAAAATGGCGAGAGAGCGACGAACGGAGACGCTAAATATTGTGATTGTTCTCTAAGTTTTTCATGATTTGGTTTATTGCAAGCTTCCATCTGCTTGTACTTGTCTATACTAAATGTTTATAAATATTTGCATTGCTTGGATATTGAAATTTAACGTATTTCATTTTCTGAGTGCTTGTAATAGTTGTATGCTTCCCATAACAGCTAGTGAAGTGTTTTCTTTTCCTACTTTTTCATTTTTGCGCATGTACACACTCAATTCTATGGTGTGTAATTCATAATTAGCACTTTTAGTCACTTACATCATTCTTTGCATGTAAAGAGAGCTTTCATTTGAGATATAATTTGTCTTGTTATCTTATGCCTTTGTATTTTTATTATTTGTTTGAAAATGCATGAAAAACTTACGACTCCAAAGAGTTAATGTTATTGCAGTCAATGTGTCTCTCTGTGGAATTCATTGTGTTAACCCATTATGACCTACAGTGTGTGATGAAAACAACTTCCTAAAACCTGAGGGTTTTTTCAGGAAAAAATACAAAGTCAACAACACTCAGTAAAAATTTATATCTTCACTTCTACACTTCCTAGAAACAAGAAGTACACCACTGTCAAATGCGACGTCTGCGTAGCATCCGGTCTGAAAGGGAGATGTAACGCGCACATAGCATCCGGTCATAATGGGTTAAGTTTGTTGCATTTAATGTTTTTCTTAGCTGACGTTTGAAGTAAAATCCGTTTTTGAGCCCTGATTTCCATTGTTCACTGCCTGTTCCAGGTTGAGCGGTTGACCTGTGAAGAGGAGGAGGACAAGATCTTTGGACGAGGGTCGAGACAGAAAAGGGATGTGGACTACTCCGACTCCCTCACTGACAAACAGTGGCTGCGGGTCAGTGTTCTGTGTGTGCATGTTAGTGTTTTGGTCGTGACAGGAGGCTTGTTCAGAAGAACTCAGCGCTGCATGAGCGCTTAATGTTGGCAATTGAGCGCTTCATGCCTCACCTGAACGCCCCAGATTTTGTGCAGCGCTCACTTGTTAAAGGGGAGGTAAATCTTCTGCGCCCCATGTTGTGTTGATAGACGCGAAGAAAGTATTTTCTTTGCCACAGACATCGTTTATGCACGTTTACATGTATTCTGCATGAATAAAGTCCACTACGGTGTCATCCTTACTTGCCATTACTCGCGCATACAGGGCGCTTGGGGCAAATAAAGCCCGTTCCAGTCCCAAAATGATGTTTCTGAGGGTTATTGTACGCGTCGACGGCCAGTGCGGGATCGAAGACGCCATTTTGAATTGATGCGAAATCATCCTGCTGCACGTCGGATTGGTGATTCACAGCGCTGCTCAGCGCTGAGTGAGCGCTGAGTGACGCACGCCCCAAATTGCCGTTCAGGATTGAATCACATTAAGCGCTGAGTAAGCGCTTTGAAGCACTGCGCCTTCTGAACTCCCCTCAGCAGTCATGTTTGTAATAGGTGAACTGCTACGTTCTTGCCTTGATCCTGAAAGCAAATTAAATGCTACTTACATGGCTGATGTAGTGATGGTGCTTGGGTGAAGATTACTTAATTTTCATTCATTTAAGGAAAAACCAAATACTATTAAAGATCATGCTCTTGTTACAGTATGAAAATTTTTATAAATCATTACAAGCTTTTATGGGTGAGTTAAAATGTTTCTGTCTCTTTGAGTTTCTTTTACTGTCTAGTGAATGATATATGTGTGGAAAGGAAGTGTCTTGTAACAGCACAGTGAGTTAGCATTAGCATTCACATCCCCTGGGCCTCACAGCCAAGATCTCATGCTGTTTCTGCCCCGCCACCAGGCCATTGAGGAGGGCACCCTGGACGAGGCTGTGGAGGAGCGGAAGAAGTACAAGAAAGGATCACGGTCCAAGCGCAAGCTCGAGCCCGAGCCCGAGGAGCCCAAGTCCAAGGCCAAGAAGCGCCGTGGGCGTCCTCCCACGGAAAAAATGTCCCCCAACCCCCCCAGTCTGACCAAGATCATGCGCAAGGTGCTGGACATCGTCATCAAGTACAAGGACACGTGAGTAGCTTCTGGTTTTTTGGTGCAGTTAGTCTGCTTTGGGGCTCTGTGGCCAAGCAGTTGGAGCATTTGACCTGCAGGTGCTTGCCGATGACGGGTGCGGTGTTTGAAGCTGCACAGATCCTAGAGTTGCATCCTTGGGCAAGGTGCTTCACCTGCATTGCCTCTCCTACCGAGGTGTACAACCAGTCACTGGGTGCTGCACAGCAGCAACTAGCAGCAATTCCCCCCAAATTATATGTCTTTTTCAAGTCAAAAATAAAGATAATGATAATCAGTATAGCTTTGCTGTCAATGTTAAGGTTCCTAGCTTTGTTCATCTATGTCGACTACAGTGTGGGGGTACTGAGGTCGCTTTTTGCTGGGTCCCTAGCCATATGGGCATCCCGGGGAATGAGAGAGCAGATCAGGCTGCCAAGTCACACGTGCCAAGGCAGGGCACGTGACAAACTTCACTAAGTATCTTCCGTGTGGGGTGAGCGACTCTCCCCCACATCGCTCACTAGAAGAGAGGAAGTTGTGCTCTGCCGTTCCCGGATCGGCCGTTCTGTTCTGACCCACTCCTATTTGTTGCGGTCGGAGCCTCCACCGGAGTGCCGCACCTGCCAGTGCAGGCTCACCATGCGGCACGTTCTGGTGGAGTGCTCTCGACTTGCCCATCTACGGAGTGGGTCGAGCAGTCTGTCTGACTTTTTTAAAGATCCTCTAGCTGTGAATTTTTTTTGGATAGATTCTGATCATTATTCTTGTTTATGATATCTTCATTGTTTTCGATATTTCTCCACGTATCTCATCTGAGGTAATCTTTTAATTCCGCATTTTTATACGGTAGAAGTATGTTGTGGCCTTGAATGGCCTTAAAGCCTGATGAGCCCTTGGGCTCCATCCCTCTATCCCTCAATGCTTTGTCGGCGTCAAGGACATCGAGATGTGAAATTTTGCCCTATTGTCATTATGCTTTTTGACTCACATGCGAAGCAAAAGTGAGTCTATGTACTGAGCCGTGTCGTCCGTCCGTCCGGGCGTCCAGGCGTCCGTCCGGGCATAAAAAACTTAAACGTTGGATTTTTCTCGGAGACTATTAAGTCTATCAACACCAAATGTGGCATGATGGTGTATGATGACAAGGCCTCAAAAAACATACATAGTGACTTGACCTTGCTTCAAGGTCAAGGTCACAGGAGCCATAAATGTGGTCTCAAAAACAGTCATTTTTCACATTTTCCCAATTTTCTCCCACGTTATTAAGAATGGCGACCTTAGCTACAAGTGGTATATAGGTCAAAGCAAGCCCTATCTTTTGATACCAGTTTGGTTGACCTTGCTTCAAGGTCAAGGTCAGAGGAGCTCTTCAAAGTTGGATTGTATACATATTTTGAAGTGACCTTGACCCTGAACTATGAAAGATAACTGTTTCTAACTTAATAATTATGTGGGGCACATGTTATACTTTCATCATGACCCTTTCACTTTGACCCTTATGAAATGTGACCAAAATGGGGTAGTGAACCACTAAAAGTGACTATATCTCATGGTAGAAAGTGCCAATAAGCACCATTGTGCTTCCTATGTCTTGAATTAACAGCTTTGTGTTGCATGACCTTGGATGACCTTGACCTTGGGTCAAGGTCACATGTATTTTGGTAGGAAAAATGTGTAAAGCATTTCTTTGTGTATGATGTCATTGGTAGGTTTAGTTGTTTGACCTTGACCTTGAAGGTCACCTGAAGGTCAAGGTCATATAAAGGTCAAGGTCAAGCATGTGAGTCGTATGGGCTCTGCCCTTCTTGTTTGTGTTTGAAGGCTATGCACTGCCTTTGCTGGCTGTTGGGCTGTGGGACTCTATTTTATTGATTTTATGTTACTAGTTTGGTGAATTGTACTATACTCCGCTGTCGCGGAGAGTTCTAATAACATGGTGGAAGTGTTTCTTAACGTTGTGGCCTTATATATCCTAAAAGGCTGATAGGCCCTTAAACTTCATCCATCCATCCATCCATCCATCCATCCATCCATCCATCCATCCATCCATCCATCCATCCATCCAAGCTTTGTAATGGTTTTTGTGACAGTTTTCATCATTTGACATCGTGGTCAAATAGAAAAAGACTGGAGTGGCCAGTCTTGTATTCTCCCAGCAAGTAGTCCCGGCTTGCCCTGTACTGAGCAGCTTGATGTGGCAGCTGGCACTTGTTTGCCAGGCACTGTAGTGAGCAGCTTGATGTGGCAGCTGGCACTGTAGTGAGCAGCTTGATGTGGCAGCTGGCACTGTAGTGAGCAGCTTGATGTGGCAGCTGGCACTTGCTTGCCAGGCACTGTAATGGAGCTCATGGCCAATTGTCTCTGGGTTTTTCCTGCTTTTTTTAAAGCCACTTTTGAGCTTGCAATTGTCACTATTTTATGTGAAGGCTTATTGTTTTTATTGGTGGACTGTTAACCATCAGACTAATTGAATTATTGATGGTTTCCTCTGATAACCAAAGATTTGTGTGTTTAGGTCATGCTTGGTGTGCAGTAGGATTGTAATGTCAACAGGATGTCACCTGATTGTCTGTTGGTTTTCCTCAGAGACGGCAGACAGCTGAGTGAGATGTTCATGCAGCTTCCATCCAAGAAGAAGATGCCTGAGTACTATGAAATCATCTGCAGGCCCGTGGATTTCAAGAAAATCAAGGTTAGTAAAAATCATCTCTATGTTAAGCCTAGTTTGAGCAATAGAGTCGGGATGGAGGAGGGGTGGTGGGAGAAGAGAGCTATGTCTTCATGTATTTCAGGTCAGTTCTGTTGCCATATTCTATGTTGTAAGATTTCTCCACTTCAAATGGACTAATGCTTTTTTCTTTTTCTTTTTTCTGTGTGCAAACAAGAGAACCATAGTGAGTTGTTCCTAAGAAAACTACAGAGAGAGGATGCTTTGAACCAAGCATTTATATGCCTGGTCTTCCACTTTTAGACAAACTGCTCAAGGTTTAATACATTTCTTACTGATGGTCTTGGGGTGTTTATTGTGGCCTACAGAGTTTGATGTTTGTATCATGGAGTACAGGGAATTTGGAGTGTGTAATATGGCCTACATACACTTTAGTGTGTGTGTGTGTATAATATGGTGTACACGGAGTTTGGTGTTTGCGTATTTTGTGGCCTGTTTGGAGTGTGTGTATCATGGTGTACACAGAGTTTGGTATGTGTATCATGGTGTACACGGAGTTTGGTGTGTGTATCATGGTGTACATGGAGTTCGGTGTGTGTAGCGTGGTGTACAAGGAGTTTGGTGTGTGTATCGTGGTGTACATGGATGGAGTTTGGTGTGTGTATCATGGTGTACATGGAGTTCGGTGTGTGTATCATGGTGTACATGGAGTTTGGTGTGTGGTTCATGGTGTACATGTGGTGTACATGGAGTTTGGTGTGTGTATCATGGTGGTCATGGAATTTGGTGTGTGTATCATGGTGTACATGGAGTTTGGTGTGTGTATCATGGTGTACATGGAGTTTGGTGTGTGTATCATGGTGGTCATGGAATTTGGTGTGTGTATCATGGTGTACATGGAGTTTGATGTGTGTATCACGGTGTACATGGAGTTCAGTGTGTGTATCGTGGTGTACAAGGAGTTTGGTGTGTGTATCGTGGTGTACATGGAGTTTGGTGTGTGTATCGTGGTGTACATGGAGTTTGGTGTGTGTATCATGGTGTACATGGAGTTTGGTGTGTGTATCATGGTGTACATGGAGTTTGGTGTGTGTATCGTGGTGTACATGGAGTTTGGTGTGTGTATCATGGTGTACATGGAGTTTGGTGTGTGTATCATGGTGTACATGGAGTTCGGTGTGTGTATCGTGGTGTACACGGAGTTTGGTGTGTGTATCATGGTGTACATGGAGTTTGGTGTGTGTATCATGGTGTACATGGAGTTCGGTGTGTGTATCGTGGTGTACACGGAGTTTGGTGTGTGTATCATGGTGTACATGGAGTTTGGTGTGTGTATCATGGTGTACATGGAGTATCGTGGTGTACAAGGAGTTTGGTGTGTGTATCATGGTGTACATGGAGTTTGGTGTGTGTATCATGGTGTACATGGAGTTTGGTGTGTGTATCATGGTGTACATGGAGTTTGGTGTGTGTATCATGGTATACATGGAATTTGGTGTGTGTATCATGGTGGTCATGGAGTTTGGTGTGTGTATCATGGTTTACATGGAGTTTGGTGTGTGTATCATGGTGTACACGGAGTTTGGTGTGTGTATCGTGGTGTACACGGAGTTTGGTGTGTGTATCGTGGTGTACACGGAGTTTGGTGTGTGTATCGTGGTGTACACGGAGTTTGGTGTGTGTATCATGGTGTACACGGAGTTTGGTGTGTGCATCATGGTGTACACGGAGTTTGGTGTGTGTATCATGGTGTACACGGAGTTTGGTGTGTGCATCATGGTGTACATGGAGTTTGGTTTGTGTATCATGGTGTACAAGGTGTTTGGTTTGTGTATCATGGTGTACATGGAGTTTGGTGTGTGTATCATGGTGTACATGGAGTTTGGTGTGTGTATCATGGTGTACATGGAGTTTGGTGTGTGTATCGTGGTGTACACGGAGTTTGGTGTGTGTATCATGGTGTACACGGAGTTTGGTGTGTGTATCATGGTGTACAAGGAGTTTGGTTTGTGTATCATGGTGTACAAGGTGTTTGGTTTGTGTATCATGGTGTACATGGAGTTTGGTGTGTGTATCATGGTGTACATGGAGTTTGGTGTGTGTATCATGGTGTACATGGAGTTTGGTGTGTGTATCATGGTGTACACGGAGTTTGGTGTGTGTATCGTGGTGTACATGGAGTTTGGTGTGTGTATCATGGTGTACAAGGAGTTTGGTTTGTGTATCATGGTGTACAAGGAGTTTGGTTTGTGTATCGTGGTGTACATGGAGTTTGGTGTGTGTATCATGGTGGTCATGGAGTTTGATGTGTGTATCATGGTGTACATGGAGTTTGGTGTGTGTATCATGGTGGTCATGGAGTTTGATGTGTGTATCATGGTGTGCATGGATTTCAAGTCTCAATGCTGCTTGCAGCAACGCATCAAGGACCACAAGTACCGCAGCATAGAGGATCTGGAGGAGGATGTGATGCTGCTGTGTAGCAACGCCCAGATGTTCAACATGGAAGGCTCCCTCGTAAGTGTCCCTGCATCGGCACTCGCTGTGGATCAATGCTTGTAATGAGTGGTGTGCATGGATGCCTCTAGTTCCAGACATTGGGGGATGTGCATGGATGCCTCTAGTTCCAGACATTGGGGGATGTGCATGGATGCCTGTAGTTCCAGACATTGGGGGATGTGCATGGATGCCTGTAGTTCCAGACATTGGGGGATGTGCATGGATGCCTCTAGTTCCAGACATTGGGGGATGTGCATGGATGCCTCTAGTTCCAGACATTGGGGGATGTGCATGGATGCCTCTAGTTCCAGACATTGGGTGATGTCCATGGATGCCTGTAGTTCCAGACATTGGGGGATGTGCATGGATGCCTCTAGTTCCAGACATTGGGGGATGTGCATGGATGCCTCTAGTTCCAGACATTGGGGGATGTGCATGGATGCCTGTAGTTCCAGACATTGGGGGATGTGCATGGATGCCTCTAGTTCCAGACATTGGGGGATGTGCATGGATGCCTGTAGTTCCAGACATTGGGGGATGTGCATGGATGCCTGTAGTTCCAGACATTGGGGGATGTGCATGGATGCCTCTAGTTCCAGACATTGGGGGATGTGCATGGATGCCTGTAGTTCCAGACATTGGGGGATGTGCATGGATGCCTCTAGTTCCAGACATTGGGGGATGTGCATGGATGCCTGTAGTTCCAGACATTGGGGGATGTGCATGGATGCCTCTAGTTCCAGACATTGGGGGATGTGCATGGATGCCTGTAGTTCCAGACATTGGGGGATGTGCATGGATGCCTGTAGTTCCAGACATTGGGGGATGTGCATGGATGCCTCTAGTTCCAGACATTGGGTGATGTCCATGGATGCCTGTAGTTCCAGACATTGGGGGATGTGCATGGATGCCTCTAGTTCCAGACATTGGGGGATGTGCATGGATGCCTGTAGTTCCAGACATTGGGGGATGTGCATGGATGCCTCTAGTTCCAGACATTGGGGGATGTGCATGGATGCCTGTAGTTCCAGACATTGGGGGATGTGCATGGATGCCTCTAGTTCCAGACATTGGGTGATGTCCATGGATGCCTGTAGTTCCAGACATTGGGGGATGTGCATGGATGCCTGTAGTTCCAGACATTGGGTGATGTGCATGGATGCCTCTAGTTCCAGACATTGGGGGACGTGCATGGATGCCTGTAGTTCCAGACATTGGGGGATGTGCATGGATGCCTGTAGTTCCAGACATTGGGGGATGTGCATGGATGCCTGTAGTTCCAGACATTGGGTGATGTCCATGGATGCCTGTAGTTCCAGACATTGGGTGATGTCCATGGATGCCTGTAGTTCCAGACATTGGGTGATGTGCATGGATGCCTCTAGTTCCAGACATTGGGTGATGTGCATGGATGCCTGTAGTTCCAGACATTGGGTGATGTGCATGATAGTTTATTGTTATTCTCTGTTGGGATCACTGCAGTTCTCTGTCACAAAACTTGTTGCCTCAGAAAGTCATTAATGTGCTTTCTCACCTTGCTGCCCCAGTGAGGAATCGGCTGTCTCCTGTACTGTGAGCATTTTAGTCCTGGTGCATGTTCACGATAGAAATGTGAAGTTACGTGATCCAAATTGGTCGTTCAGGATGACTGCGCCGATCACATGATTCCACTTTTGTGCACTGTCTCAGGGGTCCTGCCTCATTCACGTCCCACTCCATGGCATCTGTCTTGAATGTGCACCAGGGTTGACTGTTGCTTCAAAACTCTCTGCAACTCCCTTGATGCCATTTGGAAGAGAGGTGTTGGCTGGTTTGCAAAAGAATTTTTTTTTGGGGGGTGGGTGGGTGGTGGGTGGTAAAGAGCTGCATGGTTAGCAACATGTCTATGAAAATCCTGCAGAAAGTAGTGACACATTTATGTGGAATGTCATGTGTGATGGTATTTTTTATTCAAATGAGGCATGTCTTTCTCCACTGAGAAGTTGCTTCACTGCTGTGTGCCTTGGCCTTTTCAGATCTACGAGGACTCCATCGTCATTCAGACGGTGTTCAAGAGTGCTCGTGAGCGCCTAGAGAAGGACGTCAACCTTCCTTCATCAGATGAATCTGCCAGTGAAGATGACAGAGGAGATGGGGACCAAGACCAGGACGATGACGATGAAGATGAGGATGATGACGATTGTAAGCATGCATGATCACAGTCTTGGAACAGCGGAAACTTGTAGTGTCAGCAGTTACCATGAATGGGTCACTAGGAGTTGTACACACTGAAACAAAGAAGAGACAACTTTTTTCTCTCTTGATGTTCTCCCAATTTTGATGAGTATTTGCTCATGTCATCACAGTGAATCCTGGGTTCAGTTTTCGCCTTTCATCTTAGGGATCCTGTTTGTTGTTGGTTCTTTAGCCTGCCTTAGTCATATGCGATTTGCTTTGGCAGACTTTTCCATTATCACATCGAGTCATTATGTTGAGATGTGCTTTATGCATATTTTGATGGCCTTGTTATAAATGTATTTTTATTTCAGCGCAATCTGTCAAAATGAAAATCAAAGTGAAGGAGTCTAAAGACAAAGGGGTAAGTTCATGGAATTTTGTGTGTGCATGCGTGTGTGCGTGCGTGTCTGCCTGCCAAGACCCTTGTCTGTCCATCTCTTCCTCCTCCTTCTCCTCTTCCTCCTTAGAAGTGGTAAATCTTTGCAGAAAAAGTTTCAAAGAACATAAATGTGAGAATATGTATCCTTTATTTCTCCTGGTTTTTGTTTTCCTAACATGATAGCCCTCAGAATGGGAATATTCTCACTTGTTTTCTTTGTGTAATTGCTTTTTGACTCACATGCGAAGCAAAAGTGAGTCTATGTACTGAGCCGTGTCGTCCGTCCGTCCGGGCGGGCGTCCGTCCGTCCGTCCGTAAAAAACTTAAACGTTGGATTTTTCTCGGAGACTATTAAGTCTATCAACACCAAATGTGGCATGATGGTGTATGATGACAAGGCCTCAAAAAACATACACAGTGACTTGACCTTGCTTCAAGGTCAAGGTCACAGGAGTCAAAAATGTGGTCTCAAAAACAGTCATTTTTCACATTTTCCCCATTTTCTCCCATGTTATTGAGAATGGCGACCTTAGCTACAAGTGGTATATAGGTCAAAGCAAGCCCTATCTTTTGATACCAGTATGGTTGACCTTGCTTCAAGGTCAAGGTCACAGGAGCTCTTCAAAGTTGGATTGTATACATATTTTGAAGTGACCTTGACCCTGAACTATGGAAGATAACTGTTTCAAACTTAATAATTATGTGGGGCACATGTTATACTTTCATCATGAGACACATTTGTTCACATATCATCAAGGTCAAGGTCACTTTGACCCTTATGAAATGTGACCAAAATGGGGTAGTGAACCACTAAAAGTGACTATATCTCATGGTAGAAAGTGCCAATAAGCACCATTGTGCTTCCTATGTCTTGAATTAACGCTTTGTGTTGCATGACCTTGAATGACCTTGACCTTGGGTCAAGGTCACATGTATTTTGGTAGGAAAAATGTGTAAAGCATTTCTTTGTGTATGTCATTGGTAGGTTTTGTTGTTTGACCTTGACCTTGAAGATCACCTGAAGGTCAAGGTCAAGCATGTGAGTCGTATGGGCTTTGCCCTTCTTGTTTTCTTTCTCTTTCTCTGTTACAAGACCTGTACAATGTGGTTTTCCTGAACTAATGGTGAATAAATTTCATCTTATCTGCTTCAGGAGAAGAGGAAACCACGCAAAGTGCGAGCCAAGGCAAAGCCTGTGATCAGCGATGATGATGATGATATGGATGAGAGCTGAAAGGTACTTCAGGGCTCATTTAACTTTGTTTCGCCCACTTTGCAACAATGGATGGATGGATGTTTGAAGCTGTTCCTTATCACCTCTCATAGATAGATGTGTGTGTATTTTATCATGTGTGATCGGTCGTAAAGAAACCAGGCTAGTTGCTAGAATAGTTGTTAAGTATCAGATTGGTATGAAATTGCTTCCTTTCAATGTTTACTGTCTTTAAGTTTATATATGGATTTGCTGGCTAGAAATGTTTGAAGCAGGCAAAATTTTCAGTATGGAGGGTGAGAATTGTAGCCAAGCCTATATGACTTCTTCCAATGCAGTTGCGTAGAATCAACCTATTGACCTCAACAAAGATGCAGTGGTTAACATGAGACGTTATCCAGTCTGTAATTTGTCAATATATTGGCAGAATTTTTTCATGTTTATGTTGTGGAATCCCTTGCCTCCATCAGAGCAAGAGATTCATTAATGCCATTGCCTGATGTTAGGCCTTGTGGCAACATATGTAGGTGCTGGACAACACCTGATTTTAGGTCCTGCATTGTCATGGAGTTGATTGTTTAGCACGCGCACACCCACCCAGCCCTATTTCACACTTTTTTTTGGCTTATCATTGGGGTGTTTAATTCTAGATGTAGTGTATTGTATAATCATTATCTTGGCCATTTAATTTCTGTTGTATTTCTGATACTGGCGCTAGCATTGCAGTCAGCCACGCCATTTACTGTTTCTCTTTGCAGGATTCTAGCAAAGACCAAGAGTGCTGAAGGAGATTTTTTTTATATTAAAATAATAATTTTACTCTTCATCCCTCTTGCAACATGGCTCAGACAAAGCATTAGAGGGGTTTTAGGGGGAACAAAGCTGTTTTTTTCCCCCCTCTCCTTTTATTTACACACACACACACACACACACATACACCTGAACTTACTTGGAGTGCATTTTCTGTGAGAAGCACCGACAGCTGCCCAAGCGGCTAGTCACAGCTCGTGCCTATTTGCAAAAGTGACCGTGGCGTAGGATAGAGAGGAAGTGGTGTGAACCCTCCTAGGAGTGTTGCATGAATCAAGCCGTCCCTGGCAGACTGAGGGACCCTGCGGCTCCTGGCTAGAGGGAATGCCAGTTCAGCAGTGAAACACAATATTCCCTTGTAGATCTGTTTGGAAGTTAAGGCTCTTGAGAGTTGAGATGTACATAGCCTGTGCAATGACGTTCTTGTCGTAGAATCTTTAGCATGAGCTTTCTCGTCTTTACATGATGGTGCAACTTTGTAATATTGTGAATGCGGTTATGTGTCATGTAACCTAATGTCATTCCATAATTGATTTTCCTTGGCCTTGTTCCCATTTTCCTCTTGGAAAAGAAAATGGTGAGAAAGCTTGTTACGAGTCGAAATCATGTCGATGTAATTGCTAAGCCAGTTATTTGACAAATTAATTAATGCCCCTGTAATTATCTGTCAGATGGACCAAATCATGTAGTGTAGTACCACACTATAAGGTAGATGTGCGTTAGTTTTTAAATGTCATATTGATCATTCAAAAGTTTTTGGCCTGCTACAAAATGAAGTGCAATTTTTAGCATAAAGCTACACATGGTAAAAGTCTAGTAGGTGGTTGCATCATCATTGAATCTGTCTACACATCGTATGCATATCTTGTAGTGCATTTTTGATATTTGTGAAATGGTAGTGGTGAAAAGTTGCAAACCCGACATTGTAGGGCTCGGTAACTGTGTATTCCTGATGTGAATAAAATGTATGAACCATTCTTGCAGTTTTTTATATATGAATGTTTGATGTGTATATTCTGTAGAGAGAAATTAGCTTGTTAGTAGTTCAGTTGCCAGGAGGAAGCTATTGGATTCTCTAGCTTTGGCTTGTCCTGCCATGTTCTAGATATGAAAACGGCCAAGCTGCATTTACAGGAATGCAGTCATTCTCTGTGGAACATACAAAAGCATTGATGGAGGACTGCTCAAGAAGACCAAGACAGTCACAATGTTTGATCCTGAAATTCGCTATGAAAACGCTCACTGGACTGCTCCAGTCTGAATATTTCCTCATGCTTCTCTTTTGGTAAAGGAACCTCAGATGCCGTTGCTACATCAGAGACAAGAGTGATGGTATTGGTTTTAGCATAGAGGCTTCCCACCCACATCTCCTTCCCCAACTACTTCACATTTCACACCCCTGATCATTGGGGCCCTTGAATGGCAACTGACAACCAACACATTCACCTCTTCACTGCCGTATACATTACACGCCATATGCCAGGAACGGTTTTTGCGTTTTACTGTTCCTGTCTTTGTTCAGTCATAGTATATTTGTTTTCCAAAGAACTGCTTTAAAATTTTGCACAAAGTCACAAGACATTCATAAAAATCCTCACCGCTGTCGGGATCATTGGAAAGTACATTCAGCATTTCCAGTGCTAACAAACGAGCTATTTCATGATCAAATCAATCAAAATTGCAAGAAAAATACTTTAAATCCATGCAAGTCGATCAAACTCGGCGAGAACGCTGAGGGCTCGCAAAGGGACGTAACCCTAACAGCTACAGACACTGGTTCAAAGTATTTAGTTTCCTCCCTTGCAATCAAGACCCGAGACTCTCGGGACATGGCACAGCAGGAGCAGTCGAGGCCCGAGATAGTTTCGGGCGAAGCAGGAAAGGGGTTAATGAAAAGGACTTGGCAACTGACAACCAACACAGTGACAAATAGGACTTACTTGGCAACTGTCAACCAACACGCTGACAAAAAGGCCTTACTTGGCAATATGGACAACCAACAGTGACAAATAGGACTTACTTGGCAATTGACAACCAACACAGTAACAAATAGAACTTGGTAACTGTCAACCAACTCGCTGACAAAAAGGATTTACTTGGTAAGCACATAAGTACAGCAATGTGTACATTCCTTAGGGAGTGCTAGCACCCAATTCATGAATGGAAAGGGTTAAATACGCCATGGAGTGCCGTCACTGCCCTCACAGATGCCAGAGTTTTCTCCTGGGTGGATGGGGGCAATGGAAGCCAAGCACACTACAGTAGCTTGCAACTTCATCTGTCGGGTTGAGCCACAAGCACTGCATCTACAGGACATGAGCAATAACTCTGGACGCTGTGCATGAAGCTCTCCTTGCCTCCGTCACAACGACTTGGCTGTCACTGCCTTTTTGACTCACATGCGAAGCAAAAGTGAGTCTATGTACTCACCCTTTTCGTCCGTCCGGGCGTCCGAAAACTTTAACGTTGGATTTTTCTCGGAGACTATTAAGTCTATCAATACCAAATGTGGCATGATGGTGTATGATGACAAGGCCTCAAAAAACATACATAGTGACTTGTCCTTGCTTCAAGGTCAAGGTCGCAGGAGCCATAAATGTTGTCTAAAAAACAATAATTTTTCACATTTTCTCAATTTTCTCTGAAGTTTTTGAGATTGGATACCTGACCTATATATGGTATATAGGGCAAAGTAAGCCCTATCTTTTGATACCAGGTCAAGGAGCTCTTCAAAGTTGGATTGTATACATATTTTGAAGTGACCCTGAACTATGGAAGATAACTGTGTCAAACTTAATAATTATGTGGGGCACATGTTATACTTTCATCATGAGACACATTTGTTCACATATCATCAAGGTCAAGGTCACTTTGACCCTTATGAAATGTGACCAAAATGGGGTAGTGAACCACTAAAAGTGACCATATCTCATGGTAGAAAGTGCCAATAAGCACCATTGTGCTTCCTATGTCTTGAATTAACAGCTTTGTGTTGCATGACCTTGGATGACCTTGACCTTGGGTCAAGGTCACATGTATTTTGGTAGGAAAAATGTGTAAAGCATTTCTTAGTGTATGATGTCATTGGTATGTTTAGTTGTTTGACCTTGACCTTGAAGGTCACCTGAAGGTCAAGGTCATATAAAGGTCAAGCATGTGAGTCGTATGGGCTTTGCCCTTCTTGTTTCTCCATGCATGTCCACATAATGTACAATATACATGAATAAACAACACGAGTGTGTAGCAAATTTAGCTATCTCGCAATGCAACACAACACACACGCTGAAATAAGTTCCACATTTTATTGCAAGGATCAACTCATGACTATTGGTGAGAGTTAATAGCAGAGGCTGCAGATAGAAGAGCACCATAGTACTGTGAAGGGCTGGAGCAACTTTTCAGTCCAGCATCAACAAAGCTGTCGGCCAAACATTTTGGCTTTTGTCCTGCTGTGTACGCAAAGTCCAATGCAGGGTAAATGCTTGCAGACAAGGTCTGTGCAAGATCTAAAACTTGTAACTGCAAAGGAAATTAAATCGACTCGGACAACATTCAAGGAGAAAGTGTTGTGGCCCAACATTTGTCACACAATTTCTCTCTGCAAAAGCTACATTTAATGTAGCATGTCTAAAATGAACAAATTTTCCCCACATTTCATAGGCATATGAATATTCAGAGCGAAGTTATTTCCACATGAAGCTGTTGCATGGTATGTATTAAAATAATGAACTTTTAATTATTCATGTCGTAACCCTCTTGATAAATAGTATTTATAATACAAATGAAGTTTACTTGTTCCCAGGAGAGATGTCAACTTCTTTGCAATTTATTTCCTTTAACTTTTAATTGTCAAGATAGAATGTCGAGCTGTCAGTTCAAACCAAACAATTCATTTGATACAATATTTTGCTCCTTCTCCCTGAAGATGATACCTACCATTTCTCAACTTTTACCTGTTGACATTTCCGTTTTAAAATGCCTTTGCAAGACGAACAAAACAGCAGATTCAAAGAGCCCTTATCGTACCTGGGTGTTGTGTCACATACTTGCACATACATTATCCCCATTACAGCCATTGTAACAAGCCTCGCTGACAGTATTTCACAGATGCCCTTCTCAGCATCGGTCTAACTGCACTGGCAGTGGCTCTGCACCCTTCTTATTACAGCACTGTGGAAGGGGGTCTCTGGGGAAACTTTCTGGCCTTGAAGAAAAAAAATAAATCTAACAGTCTCACCAACTTGCAAGTGGGCACAAACCACGACTGAGGTTGCAGATAAAGCTTTCACACTCCACACGTGCTGCAGAGACTCGTGTGTCACCGTGTTGAGGCTGTTGGGCAGCCTGCTCTCAGCCTCTGTCCCACTGCCAATGGTGTGCTTGCCTTCTGGTTGAAGGCTACCCAAGGACATGTTTCCTCAACTGCTGCCCCAGGGTTCAAGGATCCGACATTCCACGTCTCCGCGTGATCCATGTTGCTTCTCCTTCATACAGGTCACCCCCACGCCCACCAACCCAATCACTGTCACACAATTTTGACCCGTTTCCACCACCAAATTTAGTCATGAGGTTCCCTGATAGTTTTCTCCTGGTTTTCAAGGCAAGTCTCCGTCACTCCAGAACTGTGCAAACACTTCCCATGGAGTGAATCACTTATTGTGAGCCCGGGCCTCCTCAGGTCGGATGGTCACAAAGACGTCGTCTGTAGGGTCGTGTGGGTAGGAGAACTCGGGCCGTCTGCTCTCCCTGCCCTTCTTGGCGGACACCCTCTGTACGTATTTGTAGTTGCGTCTCATCAAGCTCCGTTGCTGCAATAACACGAGAGTAAAGTGATCATTGCAAGAATGAGAGTGACAATGACACTGGAAGAGTTCAAGATAGTGATGATGATGATGACGATGTTGATGATGGTGTTTATTGTGATTTTATTTCTTGCTCGGTGCAGCACCCAGTGACTGGTTTTATTCCTCAGTGGGAGAGGCAATGCAGGTGAAGCACCTTGCCCGAGGATGCAACTCTAGGATCCATGCAGAACTGAACACTGCACCAGCTAGCCATGTCAAAACCACTGCACCACTAGAGCAGAAAGATTGGCCCCTTGACGCCGGCTGGTCACTGTAGTGCCGAAGCCCTACATTCCCTGTGGAGCTGGAGTTTCGAGTGTACTGGGATCCCCTACAGCCAGAATATTTTTAGACTTCTCCTTCCTCCTGCGTCGCCATCTTGAGTAAGAGTGAAAACCCAGGGTATATCCGAGACCAGATACGTAAATGCACGTGTCAGCATGTTCTGTATCGTGGGAAGGAGGGACAGATTCTCATGGTCAGGGCCAAGCTCTGTGATAAAGATTCTGAGGCCAGACCCATGCGGGTCACTCGCCGGCCGGCGTGGAAGGAGGTATTTGGTTTCGGCACTAGTGACCAAGCAGCGCTAAGGGGATACAGGACCAGAGAAAACTCCGGCGCCAATGGGTTTAGTAATGTCTTCAGAATCAAGGTGTAAATACAATTTATCACAAAATACATCTGCGGTATCAAAACGGTGTGATGTCATCTCCACTTGAAATCGCATTCTTTGCCTCGATAAATGAAAGATGTTTTACAGGTTGTCTATGCTTTGTAAAGCCTTGATAACAAAAATCAATAGAACTGGTTAGAGGTGGGGCAAGAAAAGTATCAATTTCCCTGGTTATTCACCTCTTACAAAGGAGTAGGGAGGTGTGGAGGGAGATGTGGAAGGAGATGTGGAGGGAGATGTGGAAGGAGATGTGGAAGGAGATGTGGAGGGAGATGTGGAGGGAGATGTGGAGGGAGATGTGGAAGGAGATGTGGAAGGAGATGTGGAGGGAGATGTGGAGGGAGATGTGGAGGGAGATGTGGAGGGAGATGTGGAGGGAGATGTGGAAGGAGATGTGGAAGGAGATGTGGAAGGAGATGTGGAGGGAGATGTGGAGGGAGATGTGGAAGGAGATGTGGAAGGAGATGTGGAGGGAGATGTGGAGGGAGATGTGGAAGGAGATGTGGAAGGAGATGTGGAAGGAGATGTGGAGGGAGATGTGGAAGGAGATGTGGAAGGAGATGTGGAAGGAGATGTGGAAGGAGATGTGGAAGGAGATGTGGAGGGAGATGTGGAAGGAGATGTGGAAGGAGATGTGGAAGGAGATGTGGAAGGAGATGTGGAAGGAGATGTGGAAGGAGATGTGGAAGGAGATGTGGAAGGAGATGTGGAAGGAGGTGTGGAAGGAGATGTGGAAGGAGATGTGGAAGGAGGTGTGGAAGGAGATGTGGAAGGAGATGTGGAAGGAGATGTGGAGGGAGATGTGGAAGGAGATGTGGAAGGAGATGTGGAAGTCCTGTTCTTACCTCAACCCACAAGAGGATTACTTTGCCTCAATGGATGAAAGAAGTTTCACAGTCTGTTAGCCTTTCTAAGCCATGTAAAGCCTTGGATAACAAAAACCACTAGGGCTGGTTGGAAGAGCAAGTCTCACTTCCCTAGTTATTCGCCTCTAACAAATCAAATAATCAAATATGGAGCTGTGGTGGGTCTTCTCTGACCCCCATCACACAGGGGGATTACTTTGCTTCCACTGATGTGGTCTCGGTAACATCCTGTTTATCACAAGACATTTTGATGAGACATCTTTCGATGGGAATTTTCTTCAGTGTTCAGATGGCATGATCTTTGAAGAGCTACTTGTATCGTCAGCGCCCAAATTGAGCAAAGCCATCTTCAAACATCAGGCAACATCTTCTGAGATAGATGGATCATGTCAAATAATTCTAGTTTCAGAGATCAGATTGAGCTCATCAGATTAACAAAACAAACAAAAACACTCAGGAAACAAACCCAAGGACGTACAAAAATCACTTACAAGATTGGGGGAGATGTACTTGGGGTTCTTGTAGAGCACTTGTCCGCCAAAACTTCCCTCAAAGATGGCGATAGGGTTGAGGACAAACCGAGGACCTAAAACACCAGCAAGAATGGTCATTGACAATAAATAAAACAAGAAGGGCAAAGCCCATACGACTCACATGCTTGACCTTGACCTTTATATGACCTTGACCTTCAGGTGACCTTCAAGGTCAAGGTCAAACAACTAAACCTACCAATGACATCATACACTAAGAAATGCTTTACACATTTTTCCTACCAAAATACATGTGATCTTGACCCAAGGTCAAGGTCATCCAAGGTCATGCAACACAAAGCTGTTAATTTAAGACATAGGAAGCACAATGGTGCTTATTGGCACTTTCTACCATGAGATATGGTCACTTTTAGTGGTTCCCTACCCCATTTTGGTCACATTTCATAAGGGTCAAAGTGACCTTGACCTTGATGATATGTGACCAAATGTGTCTCATGATGAAAGTATAACATGTGCCCCACATAATTATTAAGTTTGAAACAGTTATCTTCCATAGTTCAGGGTCAAGGTCACTTCAAAATATGTATACAATCCAACTTTGAAGAGCTCCTGTGACCTTGACCTTGAAGCAAGGTCAACCAAACTGGTATCAAAAGATAGGGATTACTTTACCCTATATACCATATATAGGTCAGGTATCCAATCTCAAAAACTTCAGAGAAAATTGAGAAAATGTGAAAAATGACAGTTTTTTAGACAATATTTATGGCCCCTGCGACCTTGACCTTGAAGCAAGGACAAGTCACTATGCATGTTTTTTGAGGCCTTGTCATCATACACCATCATGCCAAATTGGGTGTTGATAGACTTAATAGTCTCCGAGAAAAATCCAACATTAAAGTTTTTCACGGACGCCCGGACGCCCGGACGGACGACACGGGTGAGTACATAGACTCACTTTTGCTTCGCATGTGAGTCAAAAACAGATACTTGAAACAGCCAAACATGAAGACTGTTCTGAAGTAAGAGTTTGATAATATGTAATGAGACAAGAACATCATGGAGCATACAGTGTCATTTTCTAATACTCCACCATGGATCCGAGTAGTTGTGCTTTTGTTTCTTCAGGTGCATAATCACTTCAATTACAATCTGGAAGGCTATTGAGAAGAAATGTTCAACACCAAAATGTATACATAAAGAAACAGATGGATGGATGAATGGACCTTTATGGTCTATCAGTCTTGTAAGCTATGTAAGGCCATTAAGAACAAAAATCACTAGAACAGTCCAGAACCAACAAACATCAAGTCTCCAGTTATTCACCTCCTACGAATTGCGTAGGGAGACACGGTGGGTCCATTCTTACCCCGAACCCACAGGGGGATAAAGAAACAGAAGGAAAAAAGTTATATCCAACAGAGACAGGTTTTGTAATCATACTGTGTGTGCTTTTCCAGTCACAAGGCTCAATAGAAGTTTTCTGCCAGTAACACTGATGACAATCATGTTGTCCTGATCCTACAAGTAAAACCACAGGAACCCGACTGAGCTCACCAAAAACCCATCATCTTTGTCTATGTCCAACCAGTGAAGGACCATTACTATTACCATCACAAGGATCGTCAGTGATGGAATCCAGCCGTCCACTCATAGACCTAAGCCAGGAGACCACCATCTGCAGCCAGGACTCACCAATTTCCAGCAGGGTGCCATCTTCCTCCACAATCTGGTAGTTGCGGAACCAGATGCGGTTGTCCTCCCAGCTGAAGGAGAAGACCTTGTCGATGAAGGGCTGGCTCTTGGGGTGGTAGTGTGGTACGGCCAGACACTGCCAATCAGAGCAAGCCACTTCAGTAACCCTTTCACACTTTATGGCAATGATAGCGGGCACGCCGCACCGGCTACCCGACAGCATGTCAAAAGATGACCATCTGTCTGGAGGGTAAAATGACAGAAAAGAGGGGGTTGAGAGCAGCATGGAAGCAGACGATAGCTTTGCCCGCTTCCTGCTTGCCTCCTCCCTACCCAGCTGAACACCAACCTCCCCCCCCCCCCCCCCCCCCAACAAAAGAGGCACAAAAAGTGAGTGACATTATTCTCTGCGTTAATTTTCCTTTGGCAATGTGAACTTGGGATGAGGATACTGTTAAAATATGAATAGTGGAGTTAGCTCACAGTTAAAGGAGAATGATGGAAAGTCACTCTGTGCTTACCTGTGTGAAGAGCTCTTTCAGCAGAACAAGATGTGTCTGCTGGGTGAAGTTCTGCAATGTAGAGAGTACCAATAATCTCAATGCAATCTAACTCTTTACAAAAGCACATGCCTTGTTTTCAATATGCACATGTTACATGGACATCCTGAAGAAACAGGATCAACAAATGTAGGATTAAATTACTACAGTTTTTTTAAGCTCAGTTGGAATCTGTGTAAATTTAATTTTTATTCTTAAAATGGTTATGTGTGTGTGTGTGTGTGTGTGTGTGTGTGTGTGTGTGTGTGTGCGCGTGCGTGCGTGCATGCGTGCGTGCTTGTACGTGTGTGTCTGTGTGCATGTTTGCACTCGCACAAATGCGTGTGCATGCATGCGTGTGTGTGTGCATGCATGCATGTGTGTGTGCATGCATGTGTGTGTGCAGTCATGTGTGTGTGCATGCATGTGTGTGTGTGCATGCATGTGTGCGTGCGTGCATGTGTGTGTAGAAAATTTCCACCACTAGATTGAAAACTGCACTTTGTTACATCTAGTAACAGTATAATAATTTCAATCTGATTAAATAGTGTGCACATGGGAGACATTTTTTGTCCCTGTATTATCCAAAGGAGGTAAGAACACCTCGTTGCCAAATGATTAGTTCACAATTTGCAGTTTTTTACAATGCGGGACTGACAATGGTGAAGAGTGCCATGAACTTCAAAGACATCAATGCTACACCCACACTCCTACAACAGGCACTCACAAGCCACACACCCAGCACTCCTACAGTACAACAGCCACTCACATGCCCCACACCCAGCACTCCTACAGTACAACAGCCACTCACAAGCCCCACACCCAGCACTCCTACAACAGTCACTCACAAGCCCCACACCCAGCACTCCTACAACAGCCACTCACAAGCCTCACACCCAGCACTCCTACAACAGCCACTCACAAGCCCCACACCCAGCACTCCTACAACAGCCACTCACAAGCCCCACACCCAGCACTCCTACAACAGCCACTCATATGCCCCACACCCAGCACTCCTACAACAGCCACTCACAAGCCCCACACCCAGCAATCCTACAACAGCCACTCACAAGCCCCACACCCAGCACTCCTACAACAGCCACTCACAAGCCCCACACCCAGCACTCCTACAACAGCCACTCACAAGCCCCACACCCAGCACTCCTACAGTACAACAGCCACTCACAAGCCCCACACCCAGCACTCCTACAACAGCCACTCACAAGCCCCACACCCAGCACTCCTACAACAGCCACTCACAAGCCCCACACCCAGCACTCCTACAACAGCCACTCACAAGCCCCACACCCAGCACTCCTACAACAGCCACTCACAAGCCCCACACCCAGCACTCCTACAGTACAACAGCCACTCACAAGCCCCACACCCAGCACTCCTACAACAGCCACTCACAAGCCCCACACCCAGCACTCCTACAACAGCCACTCACATGCCCCACACCCAGCACTCCTACAACAGCCACTCACAAGCCCCACACCCAGCACTCCTACAGTACAACAGCCACTCACAAGCCCCACACCCAGCACTCCTACAGTACAACAGCCACTCACAAGCCCCACACCCAGCACTCCTACAGTACAACAGCCACTCACAAGCCCCACACCCAGCACTCCTACAACAGCCACTCACAAGCCCCACACCCAGCACTCCTACAACAGCCACTCGCAAGCCCCACACCCAGCACTCCTACAGTACAACAGCCACTCACAAGCCCCACACCCAGCACTCCTACAACAGCCACTCACAAGCCCCACACCCAGCACTCCTACAACAGCCACTCACATGCCCCACACCCAGCACTCCTACAACAGCCACTCACAAGCCACACACCCAGCACTCCTACAACAGCCACTCACAAGCCCCACACCCAGCACTCCTACAACAGCCACTCACAAGCCCCACACCCAGCACTCCTACAACAGCCACTCACAAGCCACACACCCAGCACTCCTACAGTACAACAGCCACTCACAAGCCCCACACCCAGCACTCCTACAGTACAACAGCCACTCACAAGCCCCACACCCAGCACTCCTACAGTACAACAGCCACTCACAAGCCCCACACCCAGCACTCCTACAGTACAACAGCCACTCACAAGCCCCACACCCAGCACTCCTACAACAGCCACTCACAAGCCCCACACCCAGCACTCCTACAGTACAACAGCCACTCACAAGCCCCACACCCAGCACTCCTACAGTACAACAGCCACTCACAAGCCCCACACCCAGCACTCCTACAGTACAACAGCCACTCACAAGCCCCACACCCAGCACTCCTACAGTACAACAGCCACTCACAAGCCCCACACCCAGCACTCCTACAACAGCCACTCACAAGCCCCACACCCAGCACTCCTACAGTACAACAGCCACTCACAAGCCCCACACCCAGCACTCCTACAGTACAACAGCCACTCACAAGCCCCACACCCAGCACTCCTACAGTACAACAGCCACTAACAAGCCCCACACCCAGCACTCCTACAGTACAACAGCCACTCACAAGCCCCACACCCAGCACTCCTACAGTACAACAGCCACTTACAAGCCCCACACCCAGCACTCATACAGTACAACAGCCACTCACAAGCCCCACACCCAGCACTCATACAGTACAACAGCCACTCACAAGCCCCACACCCAGCACTCCTACAGTACAACAGCCACTCACAAGCCCCACACCCAGCACTCCTACAACAGCCACTCACAAGCCACACACCCAGCACTCCTACAGTACAACAGCCACTCACAAGCCCCACACCCAGCACTCCTACAACAGTCACTCACAAGCCCCACACCCAGCACTCCTACAACAGCCACTCACAAGCCACACACCCAGCACTCCTACAGTACAACAGCCACTCACATGCCCCACACCCAGCACTCCTACAGTACAACAGCCACTCACAAGCCCCACACCCAGCACTCCTACAGTACAACAGCCACTCACAAGCCCCACAACCAGCACTCCTACAGTACAACAGCCACTCACAAGCCCCACACCCAGCACTCCTACAGTACAACAGCCACTCACAAGCCCCACAACCAGCACTCCTACAGTACAACAGCCACTCACAAGCCCCACACCCAGCACTCCTACAACAGTCACTCACAAGCCCCACACCCAGCACTCCTACAACAGCCACTCACAAGCCATACACCCAGCACTCCTACAACAGCCACTCACAAGCCCCACACCCAGCACTCCTACAACAGCCACTCACAAGCCCCACACCCAGCACTCCTACAGTACAACAGCCACTCACAAGCCCCACACCCAGCACTCCTACAGTACAACAGCCACTCACAAGCCCCACACCCAGCACTCCTACAACAGCCACTCACAAGTCCCACACCCAGCACTCCTACAACAGCCACTCACAAGCCCCACACCCAGCACTCCTACAGTACAACAGCCTCTCACAAGCCCCACACCCAGCACTCCTACAACAGCCACTCACAAGCCCCACATCCAGCACTCCTACAACAGCCACTCACAAGCCCCACATCCAGCACTCCTACAGTACAACAGCCTCTCACAAGCCCCACACCCAGCACTCCTACAGTACAACAGCCACTCACAAGCCCCACACCCAGCACTCCTACAACAGTCACTCACAAGCCACACACCCAGCACTCCTACAACAGCCACTCACAAGCCCCACACCCAGCACTCCTACAACAGCCACTCACAAGCCCCACACCCAGCACTCCTGCAGTACAACAGCCACTCACAAGCCACACACCCAGCACTCCTACAACAGCCACTCACAAGCCCCACACCCAGCACTCCTACAACAGTCACTCACAAGCCCCACACCCAGCACTCCTACAGTACAACAGCCACTCACAAGCCCCACATCCAGCACTCCTACAGTACAACAGCCACTCACAAGCCCCACACCCAGCACTCCTACAGTACAACAGCCACTCACAAGCCCCACATCCAGCACTCCTACAACAGCCACTCACAAGCCCCACACCCAGCACTCCTACAACAGCCACTCATATGCCCCACACCCAGCACTCCTACAACAGCCACTCACAAGCCCCACATCCAGCACTCCTACAACAGCCACTCACAAGCCCCACACCCAGCACTCCTACAACAGCCACTCATATGCCCCACACCCAGCACTCCTACAGTACAACAGCCACTCACAAGCCCCACACCCAGCACTCCTACAACAGCCACTCACAAGCCCCACACCCAGCACAACAGCCACTCACAAGCCCCACACCCAGCACTCCTACAGTACAACAGCCTCTCACAAGCCCCACACCCAGCACTCCTACAACAGCCACTCATATGCCCCACACCCAGCACTCCTACAGTACAACAGCCACTCACAAGCCCCACACCCAGCACTCCTACAGTACAACAGCCACTCACAAGCCCCACATCCAGCACTCCTACAGTACAACAGCCTCTCACAAGCCCCACACCCAGCACTCCTACAACAGCCACTCATATGCCCCACACCCAGCACTCCTACAACAGCCACTCATATGCCCCACACCCAGCACTCCTACAACAGCCACTCACATGCCCCACACCCAGCACTCCTACAGCAGCCTCTCACAAGCCCCACACCCAGCACTCCTACAACAGCCACTCATATGCCCCACACCCAGCACTCCTACAACAGCCACTCATATGCCCCACACCCAGCACTCCTACAGTACAACAGCCACTCACAAGCCCCACACCCAGCACTCCTACAGTACAACAGCCACTCACAAGCCCCACACCCAGCACTCCTACAGTACAACAGCCACTCACAAGCCCCACACCCAGCACTCCTACAACAGCCACTCATATGCCCCACACGCACCTGGTCGAAGGAGAGGATGGGTCTGGACCCTTTCAGGCAGTTTCCGGTCATTTTCAACTCACTCATGGTGTGTACTGCAACACAAACAGCCAAGGTTCCACAGATGAATCTTTGTATATTCCCACCAACTCATCAGCAGTTGTTTTTGTTTATGATAAGTATAAGCCCTTGTGCCGTATTATAAATATGCATTATGAATCTTAGCAACAAAACCCCCCAATCCCTTAACATTGCAACCAATACATGTATATATAGCAAAGCAGAGTGGAGCTGGTGTCAGACAGTGAACAACCTTAGCAGAAGGAGTTTGCTTTGCAAAAGCTAGCCCGTGCTTGTAACTTTGTCCGACATGACAGGTCACCCTTTTCTGGTTTATGTGCATTACACTTACAGTAACTGTAATCAAAATCATCGTCATCCTCATCATCATGAGTTAAAGAATGCCTATAACTAGGTACCGGCAGCCTCTATACAGCTATGCGGGAAACGCCAAAATTGCTTGAAATTTGGCCTTTTTTCAGAAGAGATTTCTCCATTCTGTTTGTTTTTCAAGCAATATTAAACATGGGAATAAAAAGTTTGAATCTTCTTCTATCGATTGCAGCTAATTAATATTAGTTTAATGCAAGAACGCAAGTGTAAAAATTAATTAGAAAAGCAATCCCACATGCTGAAAGCGCAGCGCTGGCCGCCACTGGTTTCCCGTCTCGCGTGGTTGCCGGAATCGGGTCACCATGGAAAATTCCATTGCGCGTCTGTAAAGTTTCATTCATGGTGTGCAAATGATTTGAGGCTGAAAGAGGAATGATTCAGCTTTATTTTCGTATAATTTTTGTTCTTCAATGATTCTGCGAAGTTTGTCAGATTTTCGATTAAAAACATCGCTCGAAAAACATTGAACTTTGAAGAGGATTTTCATAAAAGTTATTAAATCTGGCCTACACATAACTGGTATCGCCGGAAAGGTCGTTTTTCGCCGGTTTTAATGACATACGAAACTAAGATCTACAGCGCATACGCGCCAAGCGGAGCTCATTCAATTGGAATGTCTCAACATGGCCGACACGGGAAAATCTTCCGCACCGCCGGACTGTTTCACTTCGTCATTTCTCCAGAAAATCGAACGATATTTCGGTAAGTGAACATTTATTTAAAAAAGAACAATCTTATGGTTGTTTTTGTAGACGGATTATTGATTTTTTTCGTGAAAATATTTGAAAATGACGTTGAACTCTCAGTCGATTTTGGACAAAGAGTCGAAAGACCGATTGCAGATCTGATGCGCCAGTTGTCCTCGTATTGAAGTCACTGATATTTCTAAGTCAAAGCAACTGGTCAAAATATTGCACCTACTGATGGAGGAAAACGTTTTAAGGGTATTTGTGAATTGATGCAGTTTGTTTTTCATAGTTTAGATGCATAAAACGTGATTTCAAACACACGTGGTTGAACCGGAAGTTGTGAATCGAAGCCTTTCTGTTGTCTACTACACTGTTTCCACAGAACTCAGCTAGTTCAGTAGTTGCAAATCGCAGCTAAAACATTCTTTTTTTTAATTTTCAGTTCCCCCCTGCTGATCTCAGTGAGATGTACAGTGACTGTAAAAACTACCTTGCTGCTCACCCTGGCAATTAACAGGAGATTGTAGTTTCAAGTACATATGATATATGCATTCATATTATGAACCGTTTGTGCTCTGGTACTGAAATTCAGTGTACTGACGTTGACCCTTTTTTGCATATTTTTGTTATGACTATTGTTACAACTATAGAATCTTGTGTTGATTCTGAATCTTTTTGAGTTGTTTGATATGTACATAAACTGTAGACCAAATTTGAATACTCTTGAGTCTTGTCTGCTGTTCATGTGAAGGTAAGTTTTCCAGTTTTACCACTGAAACGGGCATACATTCTTCATAATTATGTTTTGCAATTTCTGACTATTGAATTGTGAATGTTTTTGAGTTGCTTAGTCTGTGCATAAATTGCATGCCAAATTAGAAAGTTGACCCTTGAATATGATTGAAGATAATTGTCCTTAAGTTCACTTTTCCCACTGTGCGACCACTAAAAACTTGCACTTTTTTACTTTCACAAGTACATTTAGCTCTAACTACTAACTTAAAGTATTGAATTTGAATGTTTGTCTGTTGCATATTGTGTCCATAAACTACAGGCCAAATTTGAATACTCAGACTGCCATAGTTCTGAAGATATTGGTCTTTAAAGTGAAATTTAGTTAAAAACTGCTGATTTCCGTTGTGGAAATTGAGGATTTTGTCAATTGTGAAGCTCTATAACTTTTTTTCCACTAAAGTGTATTGCTAAAATAAAAATAGGCTTAACATATATGTACATCTAGGTGTGAAAATGGATTTTGAAGCCTCTGTGTCCCTTATTATTAGAACTACAGACCTGTAAACATGCCCCCCCGGGCAATATTCATGCTCTTTTGAAGTCATTTTGAAGCCACTTTGGCATGATATCTCTGCTTTATCCTTCCTGCAGGCATGTTTCTTATTGCAGATTCTTACTGGCAGTAACTTCTATTTTAAGAATATGTCAATATCTGAACTGTGCTGTATTAGTGTAAACAATGATAAAGTTGTAAAATTGCTGAAATCTTTGTTTATTTTGGCCTTCGCTCAGGGTCGCGACTTTGATGAGCAATATCTCGGGAACTAATAAAGCTAGTCACTTACTTTTTTTGTTGTTTTTCTTGTATCTGTTACCACTTTCCATAAAA
>JAWQFJ010022205.1:0-2500 GCA_034096865.1 Theodoxus fluviatilis
ATGCCAGGACTCCATCGAGTTGTTTGTCTTCATGCTGTCGGTCGACATGCTGTCATGGTGATTCCAAAGTTGACGTGGGAACCGTCCAGTGATATCATCAGCCCAGGTTTCGACAAAATAGTCCGTGAAAGCTACAACAAAAGCGTCATGTGGGTAGGCTGTTGCTTGGAGATCTAACCAAGCTTCATCGAATTTGTCCAATGGAGCGATCGTGAGGGCAGCCAATCGTCGAATGTATCTTCTTATCTCTCCATTCTCCTTATGTAAGATCGCACCACCCAACGCCTGAACCTTACGCCACAACGCTTGGCCGAAGTGAAACAGGCAACCCACCATCCTGCTGTCCGGAAATGCCTCTCGGGCGGCACGTAAAATCGCTTGTTCAAAGTCCGTTTGGATTTTCGCTGGGGAAAAGTTTAATCCAAGAGCTGCTGCTCTGGCTTTGATTATATGAAACAGTCGACTGTATGTTGCTTGGCGTTTATCGGGAAGAAAAGCAAACATCATCGGGAAAACTTTTCCATGGGCTGCGACGTGAATAGTGAACAACTGATGAAACAGCCTTGGACATGTGTAGAATGTCCCGTCCATGAAGACACAGTCAGATTCGCATGCCCGTTTCATGGCATTGTCGGTGGCAAAAAGTAGGATCTTGTCGTCGGTGCCATCATTGGCCTGCAGGAAAGGACGCCCATCACGTGTCTGTGTGCAGTCCTCAGGAAGAAGAACCTCAGCCCGTGCATGATTTCGGCAGTTGAGGTTCATTCCTCTTTAAAGTCCGTCTCAGTGAACTTCTGCATTTTTCAAAACTTGGTACGCATGCAGCCAATTCGTCAGCATCTTCAGGTTTGGCGGCAAGAGCAGAATCCAATGTTTCCATGTAGATTCGCTTTATCGATTTCGTCGTTTCGTTAGTAACCACGTTTTTCATTGTTTGAACGAGTCGAAGGGCTTTGATTTCACCTGGCAATAGTGGTCCATGCTCTGTATGCTCCGTCGGCTTCTGAAATATAAATCACAATACCAAATTACTTAAAACTCTTTTGTGCCTGAGAGAGAGAGGGAGAGAAAGGGAGAGAGAGCTTCTGAAATATAAATCACAATACCAAATTACTTCAAACTCTTTTTCGTCTGAGAGAGAGAGAGAGAGAGAGAGAGAGAGAGAGAGAGAGAGAGAGAGAGAGAGAGAGAGAGAGAGAGAGAGAGAGAGAGAGAGAGCTTACTTTCAACAAAGTTTCTTGTTGACGAGTCGTACACGTTGACCGGCAGCCGACGACAACACATTTCCAATACATCGTACCCCCAGATGAACCATTCGATCTGAACTTATAATTATCCACAAGTAAACTGTTTCCATTGCGTTTTGTAGGCAGAAATTCAATTGTGCTGTCCCGATTTCCTCTGACCACACCAGCCATTTTGTAAGGTTTCTTTAAGAAAATGTAGCTGCCCAGCTGTCACAGTAAACTATTTCTGACAATACATTTTCTCATCTGAGCTGAACTCCCCACGATTTCTTTTATTTCATACCTGAAGTGAGTTGAATACTCATCAACGCAATAGTGTTCATTTAATTCTTATCAAACAATTTTCATAAAATCGGACATGAGCAGATTTCCCCTTGCAGGAAAAAAAACATCCAAGAATTGATATTCGAGAGTTGAAACATTAGGCGATATTCGTGCAGAAAAAACGAAGGGCGACATTCGAGAGTAATGAAACATTAGGCGAAACGCAACATTAGGCGAAACGACCATTATCATTAGGCGAAAAGAGCAAAATTGACGCTAGGTGCAGTGGCGGCGGTTACGCCTAAATTTGATGGATTAGGCGAAACGAATTTAGGCCAATCGGCGTGTACCCGTCTGTTCACAGTGTCAAAAGCTTTTTTGAAATCAACAAATAGAGCATACACTTTCCTTCGTCTCTGGAGATATTTCTGAACTATACTGTGTAAAACAAACACATTATCCACTGTAGAATATCCTATTCTGCATCCCGCTTGCTCCTCACCGATAAGCTCATTCTCATCTGCCCAAGCCTGAAGCCTCACATTCAGAATATGGAGAAAAGCTTTACTTAGGGAACTGCATAGAGAAATATCCCTGTAGTTATCTAGTACATTCAGTTCACCCGTCTTGTGTATAGGCACAATTAACGAATTGCACCAGATTGTAGGGAAAGAGGCCTGTCTAAAGATCTCATTAAAAAGCTTTAACAGCAGAGCTAGGCAAAAGCACTGACCCTGTGCACTTTAGCATCTCAGCGAGTACACCATCCGCCCCTGGAGCTGATCTAGACCGCAGCTGTCTGATGGCTGTAGAATAAGATATCTCAATATTTGTTATTTCAGAGTTTAAAACACTGTCATCTGGGACACTTAGTTGTCTATGACATATTGTTGCTATCGCTTCTGTCCTATCAGGCAAACTGTACACATTCTGGAAGTAATCTGCCCATGCGTTAGGATCTATGTTTGGTAGTATTTTGTGTCTACCGT